>BQNB010092227.1:0-26668 GCA_026074375.1 Tanacetum coccineum | reverse complement strand
TCAGCTTCAGTGCCTTTGTGAACTGCTTCTGCCTCCTGTGATCTGCCACAAGCATCTCAGTAATCACCGTCTGTCTCCTATGGTCTGCTGATTATAACTCTCTAATCTGTGACTGCTGAGCTAACACTGTGGTACGTAGCGACATAACCTCTACACGAGCAAGGTCACTCGCATCCATGGATTGTCCCCAAGCCTCTCGGGACATCCTAGCCTCGGTATCCATGAGTCAAGCAGAACATGCATGTGCACGCCTATCCCTAAACAACATGTTGAGCCGATCAGCCAATAGCTGTCGCCCAGACTGCTCATCGTCCAACCTCATATAAATCTCGTATGTGTCCCACTTAACCCTAGTCTTAAACTTTGTCATCCTCTGGCTAAGATCTACCACATCGGTAACTACTGGTGTCCCCTGCATAGCCTCAACTATCTCATCCCAAGAGTCAGTGATCCCATATCCAACATCTCTCTCTAAATCACGCCTGATCTCCCTATCCATGGTGGCAACAAAACCATAGTCTGCCCTAAGACCTCCATCCGTTCTAGCAGCAGCAGCAGACGAGCTCTCTCCGATCTCATATCTAGGACCAAGAGCGATACATAACCTCTTTCAAGGTGGTAAGGTAACCTCGGGTCTGTCCTCTCTACGGTCAGTAGAGAGTAAATGCAAAGGTGGTGTCCCTGATGATGGTGCATCTGGTCTGGTGTAGGAGAGTATGATGGGTGGTGGTAATGTTAGTGAATGAGAAGTAGATGCGGCCTTGGCTCTTAGTCGGATTATAGCAGCTCGATAGCCTAACGGACGAATAGGACTAGCAGGTGGTGATAGAGATAACACAAGTACTGGTGATGATACTGGTAGTGGTGGTGAGGGAATCTGAGGTAGTGGTGGTGAAGGTATCTAGGGAAGTGGTGATGACCATGGGGAAAGTGGTGATGATGGTAGAGTAGATATAGCGAGAAGTCTGGCAACCTCTGCATCAGACCAAACTGGTGTAGGTACTGGAGCTGCAATAGAAATCCTAGCTGTAACGCGATATGCAGGGTGTGGTGGTGGTGTGGCCGCAGACTCGTCAGTCTCGAACGACTCTGTCTCATCCGCAGATGGGGCCTGATCGGTAGCTGGTAAATCAACAGCTGTAGAGTCAGCAGGAGCTGGGTGCTCCTCCTCCTCCTCCTCGTCATCAGCCTTAATATCAACCTCCTCATCCTCATCATTATCAGATAGCTCATCCTCGCCATCGTCGTTATCTCCTCCGTCGGGGATCCTCCTCAGGGTCCTCGTCATCATCCTCTTCCGGATCCGCCTCATGATCGGACTCTAAAACATAATCTGGTGACTGAGCAGTGGGTGAGACAGCAGCAGGCAGTGGCTGTTCCTCAGCCGAAAACACCTCGTCCTCCTGCGGCATATACTCGGGATATACCGGCTCTGGGATGAAATTTGGTAGTGGTGGTGACTGTGGCTCCTCAGGGCCAGGTATGTAGTCTGGTGATGGTGGGGCCTGTAAGGCGACCTGCACATATGGGTCATCTAGCATCCAGGGCAGTCTCTCGTGCTCAGGTCCAACAATTACTGGTGATCCAATGTCTGATAAGCCCTCAAACGGACTGGATATCTCCGTGTCTGTGACCCCTGATTCATCTGACATGACTGTATCTGAAAATCCAAAATAACTTATATTAGTATTTAACATAAGACTCTTATAGTAATATACATTTATATCATAACATGTATATCAATCAAGAATGCATATAGTCCAACCAACTAATGCAACAACTAGTGTATGCATGAATGTATGCACGTATGTATGTCCCGTGCAAACCCCTTTGTGTGTATGCAATGTTTGAAAATGGTTATAGTCTAGCAAAAACATTTGACCTGGTTCTCTATAACCTTGGCTCTTGATACCAATATGTAACACCCCCAAATTGGGTCGCAGCGGAATAAGGGTCCGGGGCGTGTTACTTTAATGATCAATAACACAAGATATATATAGAACGACCAAAAAGTCATTTAAAACCGATACATTGGATTTAACAAAGTATTTGTTACATAAGCCCGAAGCTTCACTTGTTCACTTGTTCAAAATACAAAGATTTCTAGCCCATAACAGATATACAAAATGTAATGCGACAAAATCTTTAAAGCATGATATCCAAATCAAAACCACCAATGTATCCCTTGCACCTCGTACTTATTGACCTCTTGAAAAACATTTCTTTAAAACGTCAACAATAATGTTGGTGAATTCATAGGTTTGATAAAGCGTATAATGTAGGATCACAAGATTTCCCAAGTGTATGATAATGCAACGGATGCAAACATCATATAAATGTAATTACGTTGCCCTAAGCTCATGACACTGAAGCTTGACATAAATGAATACCATATAAATGGCCTACATTGCCCGTGATGATGTTCTAACCCGCAACATCCTATGTTCGACGTGGTATACGTTCGTTTGTCTAGTGATAGCTAATCACCCGAACGGGGATGTCAATCTCAATAGATCTATTCATAACATTCGCGCTCACAGTCCAGTAATTGACAGTTCATGATAATGGGCTCAGATTGGGTTATCGCTACTTAGGCAACACGTAATCATAATATGAAACTTAACCACTTGTGTCCAATTGTAAAGCATTGCATGTTTTTCACCCCAAAAACTTTATAAAACAAAAACATGTAAAACGTGGGGCTATGAACTCACCTTGAGTGAGTAATGCCAAGTATATCACAAATAACGCGCCACGCGAATTGATCAAATGCAACCTAATTAAATTAAGGTCGTATAAGTACTAATCACATTAAGTACTCCTACCATGCATAAGTCTATATAGCTAATCACCATCTAAATGTTTAAGTGAAAACATGTTTATAAAATTAAAATGTTTATAAACATACTTTTGGTAAAATCGTCATAACTTTCACGTTTCTAATCCGTTTCTTGCGTTTCTTATGCCCATCTTTTCGTATTAAGACGAGTTATCATAATTTGACATTTTCCATATTTTGACCCCCTGGTGAACAGTAACTTTTACTGTTCACATCAGACGTAAGTTTTATTTAAATCGTATTTGTTGTCGTAAAACCCGTAAATGTCGTATTTTATTCGTTATAGCTCCGTTTTTAGCGATTCTTTCGAGGACGTTCTCGTTATTGAAAATCCTATCAATTTATAAGGTTTACAAAAATATAACTTTCTGTCATGAACAGTAACTTTTATAAAAATAGTTTTATAAAAGTATTAATTGTCGTAAACTTGCGAAATTCATAACTCGTTCGTTATTAATTGAAAAATTACGATTCTTATCATTTTGGAATCCCAAAAATATGTATTATTTGTTAAAAATATCAAACTTGCTGTTTGATATAAATTTTATAAAAATTATTTTATAAACTCCGTTTAATTAACGTATAACTCGTTTTTAACGTAACTTTTTCGTTATTAATCCGTTTAACAAGTTTCTTACCTTTTCGGAATCGTCGTGAATTGTATTATCTTATAAAAATATAAAATAAATAGGTAAATATTCGGATTTTGGACAGAATGTTGTGGTGATTCTCTTAAGTTCATTTTTAATCTTTGTTTTCATACTCTTCCATTTTGTAACCCACCATATGTCTTATATTTCATATATGTTATATATCATCCATATATTAGAGTCCATTTGTCCATAATAGTCCTCATATGTCCAAGTTACCAAGATTAACAAATCCATAATAACACTTAAAAACCATAACTTTACTTAAGTGACCCTAATTTACTAGTTTTGTCCATAATCATTTTTATACATAAATCAAGTGTGTACAAGTGTATTTCTTCCAACATAACTTTATTTTAGTGTTCAAGTAACATGATTAAAAGTCCATAATCAATATTAATACGTCATTTGCCTTTCTTTTACTTGTAATATATTATGTAACTTCAAAAACCCTAATTAATACATAATTACTTTTATGCTTAACCAAGAGTGTAAATCACTTATGTTTCCATTTTAACATGATGTCATTAACATCATAAGATATATAAAAGTGTACAATATGATGACAACAAGTAAAAACTCCATTTTACATGTTTAAAAACCTTAAATGGTGATTTCACTACATAGCACATCATATACATAAAAACTCATAAAATGAAAGCATAAAGGTTTAAAGTAGACCTTATGATGAATGATGATGGTGACAAATAAGTGATAAACCCTTGTTTAGTCACAAAACCAAAGCTTGCACAATGAAAACCCTAGCTTTCCAAGTAAAAGCCCTAGCCTTCCTTTTCTTGATTATTACTTGCAAATGGTAATTCAATGCTTGGAAACACCTTAGAATATCTTAGGATAGATGTGTATAGGAGTGTATGGGTTGTAGAAAAATTGATATGGATTTGTGTGGTGGGGGGTTGTATGCCGTAGCATATAGAGAGACAAAGGGAGGAGTTTTGTTTGATTTTTGCTAAGTATAAAGTATATGTGTTATCTCTTTCTTTGCTACTTGCATTATATGTGTTCAAAGGGTCAAAAGTAAGCCAATAGTATTCAAAGACAAGAAAATGTCCAAGGTTTAAAGGATTCTTGCTTTGGTTTAACGGAACAATCTTAGCTAGGTATTAATGTGGTCAAGGATGGTAGAAAATGCTAGTTGTGATCTTTGTGAGCTATATGCCCCTTCTGAATCTATATTGGACGAATTTATATTGAGGGGAGGGTAGTTACATTATGTATTTTGATAAATTACTAAATTCTTGTTAATTTACAAGTTGCAAGATGTAGTTTTTAGTCATAAAGGTATAACTTCAAATGCATAAGTCTTGCTTTATTTTGTCTTATGTACCCTAGGTGTAAGTAATATTAATTTGGGGTAAATGTCTAATTAAAACTTTAGGAATTTGTAACTTAATCGTGGGTATTTGTTGAAGTGTCGATAAATTATCATGCTTCCGGTTATGCTTAAACACACATTTATTGCTAAACGTTTTAACTTAAGTTAACCAATTAAAATAAATGAAACAATGACATAAATTATTATTAAAATAATTAATTTATCAAATGATTGATGTAATGTTTGATTGTTATGCCAGTTTACATTGAACCCTTAATTTTTAACTTACGCGATTTAAACTTAATTCAGAATACTCTCACAAGACAAACCGTACAACGCTAAAAATAAATAGAGGTTTATCGACGTGTCAATGACTTGCAAAACATCAAGTGTTATTAGATATTCTCTCCCTTCATTGCGTCTGCTTAGAATTTAGAATTTAGAGAATAGAGCTTAGGGTCATATTGTCATCATTAGTGCTCGAACTCGTAGCGGCTTAACTCTTTCCTTTCTGCTTAAGGCATCAGCTACCATGTTTGCCTTTCCAGGATGATAACAAATCTCACAATCGTAATCACTCAATAACTCTAACCATCTTCGTTGCCTCATGTTCAACTCTTTCTGATCTACAATATGTTGCAAGCTCTCATGATCAGTAAACACAACACACTTGGTAGCATACAAGTAGTACCTCCAAATCTTTAAAGCAAACACCATAGCTCTAAGCTCTAAATTGTGAGTGGTGTAGTTCTTCTCATGAACTTTGATTTAGCAGGATGCGTAAACTATCACTTTCTCTCTCTGCATCAAAACCACGCCTAACCCTTTATGCGAAGCATCACAATAAACCATGAAGTCTTTACTTCCTTTGGGTAACGCCAAAATTAACGTACTACATAGTTTTTGTTTCAGTACTTGGAAAGCAGCTTTTTCCTTTTCTCCCCAGTTAAACTTCAGGGTCGTTTGAGTCAACTTAGTCATTGGCTTAGCAATCTTTGAGAAACCCTCGATAAATCGTTGGTAATAGCTGGCAAGACCTAAGAATTAACGAATCTACGTTGGTGTCATAGGTGATGCCCAATCCTTAATTGACTCAATCTTCGCAGGATCATCGTGAATGCCTTCACTATCAATCACGTGACTAAGAAACTGTACCTTTGGAAGCCAAAAATCACACTTTGAGAATTTAGCATACAATTCCTCCTTCTTAAGTAATTCTAGGATTAACTTAAGGTACTCTTCATGTTCCTCCTTGCTCTTAGAGTAAATCAGAATGTCATAGATGAACACGATTACGAACTTGTCTAAATACGAATTGCACACCCGATTTATCAGATCCATGAATATCGCCAGTGTGTTGGTCAGTCCAAAAGGCATTACTTGGAACTCGTAGTGGCCATAACGAGTCCTAAACGCCGTTTTTAGAATGTCTTCTTCTCGGGCTTTGAGTTGGTGATAACCAGACCTCAGGTCGATCTTCGAGTAAACACTCGATCCTTGTAGGTGATCAAATAGATCGTCGATCCTCGGGAGTGGATATCGGTTCTTCACGGTAAGCTTGTTTAGTTTATGGTATTCGATACACACCTGAATGATCCGTCCTTCTTTTTGACAAACAAGACCGGAGCTCCCCAAGGCGAAGAACTAGGTCTTATGAATCCCTTGTCAGAAAGTTCTTGTAGTTGAGTAGACAAATCTAGCATCTCAGACGGAGCTAATCTATACGGGGAACGTGCTACAGGAGTAGCACCAGGGAGTAAGTCGATTTGAAATTTAACTTGTCGAGTTGGTGGAAGTCCTGAAAAGTCTTTAGGAAAGACTATCGAAAAGTCCCATACGATATGCACGTCTTTAAGTCGTTTCTCTTCTGACTTGTCTTCAGTTTTCTTCTTCATAACTTACGCCAGAAAGACATGGCATTTTTTTGAACATACTTTTGGGTCTTGGTGCACGAGATGATGCTCAATCTCGAATTACTCGCACCGTTGCTTCCATCTCCATGAATCATCAACACTTCATTTCCATACAGAATCCGAACAACCTTCTCGTCACACATAATCAACGCGTGGTATTTCAACAACCAATCCATTCTAATGATGACGTCGAAACTACCAAGTTTTAATGACACTAAGTCTATGTTGAAGGGATGGTTTAGCAAGTTTAACGTACACCGTCTAGTGTAGTCAGGACAACGTTTATTAAGGAACTAAAGTTAGTCGACACAAAACTTCTATCGGCAGCCGAATCAAATAACATAGAAGCATAACGGTTATTGATAAGGAACGTACCCGTAACAACATTAGAGTCTTTTTTGTTATCTCCTCCACCTAGGGAAAATGCTCTCCCTCGGGCCTCAGCATGTGTGGCTTGGTTACCACGGTTTTGAGTCTTCAATTTTAGGAAATCATGGCGATAATGGCCCTGCCTTCCATACTTAAACAGGTGACACTCGCCCTCTGGTTGGCCACTGGAGCCATTTGATTGTTCACTGAAGTCCTTTGATTGTAAACTAGAGCCCTTTGGTTGGTAGTAGCAGCTTTATTTTTTCAATCCCTTGCCATGTCACTAGTCTTCTTGCAATTAGTGCACTTCACAATACAAGGTCTAGCATGGTGCAACCTACACTTGTTGCAATAGGGATAGCTTCTAGCATACCCACTTCTCTCATTTTTTCTGATTATGTAAGCTCTTGCTACATCAGGCCTCCTGAATTGTTGTTGTGGTGCACGGTTGTCTCTTGATTGGCTTTCCCACATCCTTTGTTATCAACTTGTCTTGCAGCATTGGTATGAACTTTCTAATCCATTAAGCTGTTGGCAATCCTAACAACATCTTGGAGTCTTGTCGGTACAGATGAGGTTACATTCCCTTGAATGTTATCTGGGAGGCCCCAGATATACCTCCCGACCCGGTCCTCTTCCTCGACAACCATCTTAGGACACAACAAAATCAGTTCTTGAAATCTTTAGGTATATGTAGCCAAATCATTACCCTTCACAGTTAGATTCTACAACTCACTCTCCATCTTCTGGATCTCATTTCTAGGACAGTAGACCTCAGTCATTAACTTCATGAGTTTAGTCTAAGTCAAAGCATAAGCAGCCTCAGTTCCAATTGTCCTTTTGTGAGCATTCCACCAAGTCAAAGCATCATTTTACAAGGTGCATGGAGCATATTTCACTTGGTACTAAGGTGGACAGTTGCTGATGTGGAACACTAATTCGATCTTCTCGAACCATCTTGCCAACCTGACTGCTCCTTCGGTTCCCTTGAAGTTAAACGGTTGGCAGTTTAAGAACTCTTTGTAGGTACACTCACGGGCAGCAATTCCAGTTCTACCCGCGTTAACATTTCCACCATTTCCATGTCCTCCATTTCCATTTCTACGTCCTCCACCATTCCCATTTTCATTATCATCCCCATTCTCGCTCTCGCTTTCGACAATGGGTCATAGGTTACGGTTGGCTTCTTGCTCAGCCAATGCTTCGGCCACACATCGAGTAATCATTTCTTAAATTGCTTCAGGAGTCATTCCAGAATGTGTGATAGTCATTGTTCTATACACAAGACATAACACATGGTGAGATTTGATACAAAATACGGTTACCATAAACGATATGCAAAGTAACAAAAGGTAATATTAAACGTAATATAATCTCGTTTTTCCAGAATTAATAATAAAAGAAAATATTGCATCTCATAAGGAATATAATGAAACATCATATATAGATAGAAATAAGGTACGTCATCATAACAAAATCACTAGTCGGTTACATCACGATTCTCAACAGATAGGATTTACAAATCTCTAACGCTATTGCTACTAGCTAATATGTGACAATAAGCAAGTCAAGATCTACTAAAACTAAGGACAATAGCCAAGACGCCTCATCGCAAAGGTCTCCAACCTCTTCGCATCCATCCTATCATAATAACAAGTCAAACGTATATGTCTCAACTCATCCTGAATGTACCTCATACAACACCAAGCATTATCAACCCGCTCTCTCTCCTCAACCAAAGCCCTCCTAAGTCTCATGATACTCCCCTCCAGCTCACTAACCCTCTCACGTAATCTAGTCCTTTCTCGGTCATCAGCCAAGGCTCTAATCTCGTACGTCCTATACTCCTCCTCAATGTTCGCAAATCTCTAAACATAAGTCTCCACCATATGATCATACAACTCCTGAATAACTACATGTAACCCAATCTCAAAGTTCTCCCTAGATCCCTTGTTACTGACAGGTACAAGATTGTCAGCAGGCATCTCTGGCTCAACAACTCTATCAACCCCAATCTCTATAGTGACCCTAGCACTAGATTCGGCCTCATCCTTAGCCTCGTCATCTCTCTTCAATCTAACCTCAGTCTCAACCCTAATCTCATCATCTGCTATAGCCTATGCTGCAATATCTGCCTCAATGTCAGCCATAACATCCGAATCAATATCCTTCATACTACCTACCTCCATACTCCCCTTACTACTACCCTCTAGAGACGATGCGACTGAAAAGCCCCTAATCCTCTTGCGAGGTGGGAGAAGATCAGCACGAGCAGGTGATAACGCTCTTGGCGTGGGAATAGCTAAATGTACTGAAGTAGTCAGGGACCTACATCTCTCTTTTGAGATGGTCTAACAGACGGTGATGGTATCGATGAATGAGTAGCAGATGAATGTGGTGGTCTCTCAGATGATGAAGTCAATGAATCAGAGGAAAAATCCCTAGATAATGTCTCGAAAGTAGTCGGTGGATACACAATAGATAATGGTGCAGCCCTCCAACGGTGATAGGCCTCACTATCCCGTAGAGTCCTAACAGGGTATGGATCAACAAATCTGTGTGGTATCAGATGCATTCCATCTAAGGTGCACAGTGTAAAAATATAAACGCAATGTAAAATATATCATCGCAAGAATAAGGTGAAATGTAAAATAATTATGGCAATATAATATACTTAATACTTAGATATATATTAGTAGGGATTTCATATATACAAAAATTAGAAACACATAAGGATCACATACTGGTTATAGACCAGACCTAATATACTTCTGAATACTAATATGTCACACCCCCAAATCGGGTATCGTGGAAATAAGTAACCGGGGTGTGACGTCATGAATATACATCACACAAAGTACAAGAGAACGACCGTTAAGGGACGTTTAAAAGTTTAACACCGTTGAATAAATTGATTAAACATAGTCATTACATTAATCAAAAGATTCGGATACATAAGTGCAGAAGCATAAAGATGTTTTAAAAGTTGACAACGGTATTAAAATAGTATCGCAAATCTTGAAAAAGGGCCAAGTCATCTTGTTGGGTTTCAGAAGTTTCTACAACTTAGTGCTGCTACATATACAAGTTACTACTACTAGTTCTACTTAGTGCTGCTGGTGAAGAATGCTAAAGATTCAAGAAAATAGACAAAGTAGTTAGTACTGTTAGTTATAAATAGTTAGTACTACCAGTATATATGTTAGTACTGGTAGTAGAGTTAGTACTGTTAGTAGTAAGATAGCACTGCTAGCATATATAGATAGTACAACATAAGTGATATGCATGAGATATATTAGGAATAGATATGCATGATCACTTAACGTGTTTTGTAAGCCCATTAGGGGTTCCTTGGTGTATAAAAGGAACCCTATGGCACTAGTTAGATATACAAGTTTCACAAATATTCATAGTTAGTAATTTGTAACCTAGCAGATTAATAGTAATCAAAGTTTTGTTTTATTAATTGTTCTTCTTAGCAGTATAAGTTAGTTTCCGCATAACTTATATTGTTCATAGTCATTGTTTCTCTTGTAGTTAGTTTGGATCTATCCAGATTAGCTACCACCCTTAACAGGCTAGAAAGATCTATTTAGATTTGGATCAACAAGTGGTATCAGAGCTTATTGAGAAACTCTGAGTAAGAAGAATCAAAACAGATCTGTTATAAACCTTTACCTTTCAAATCTATTCAATGGAAGGAGAAGATGAATTTCATGATGATAACCCAACACCACTACCACCACCACCAGTTACACCTACACAACAAGCCCCTCATACTCTGTCAACTATTAAACTCCCTATTCTGAAGAAAGGTTAGTATGACATATGGTCCATGAAAATGGAACATTACTTGAGGCATATAGATTATCCTATATGGGAAGTCATACAAAAGGGAAATGGTTCAGTATAAGTCTCAATAGATACAAATAGACAAATAAGGGTTTTGCCTCCTAAAACTGCTGAAGAGATTTTGGCTAGAGAAAGAAAAAGAAAAGCAAGGACTAACTTACTCATGTCTATGCTAGAAGACCATTTAGCAAAATTTCACAAAATAACTGATGCTAAAGATATATGGGAAGCTATCAAATCCAGATTTTGTGGCAATGATGAATCTAAGAAAATGCAAAAATACATTCTCAAGCAATAATTTAAAAGCTTTTATGTATCCAACTTAGAAGGATTGCACAAAAGTTATGACAGGTTTCAGAGTCTTCTGAGTCAACTTGAGATTCATGGTGCATGTGTCTCCACTGATGATGCCAATCAAAAGTTTCTTAGGTCTT
Source organism: Tanacetum coccineum (assembly GCA_026074375.1). Lineage (NCBI taxonomy): Eukaryota > Viridiplantae > Streptophyta > Magnoliopsida > Asterales > Asteraceae > Tanacetum > Tanacetum coccineum. Next base: position 15,275 of record BQNB010092227.1, on the reverse strand, counting down.
TACCTGCTTCCTGGTCCCAAGTATCCTTGGTAATGAGGACCAAGCCAGGAGTAGATACTCTTAGTTTCGATGATCTCTATAACAATCTTGGAGTCTTTGAGTCTGATATTAAAGGCTCTACTACATCATCTTCCAGCACACAGAATGTGGTGTTTGTTTCTTCTGAAAGCACTAACAGTACTAATGATGTTAGTACTACTTATTGTGTTTCTACTTCTGGCCATAACTCACAAAAGGAAGGATCTTCATCATACACTGATAAACTCAAGTACTCTTTCTTTACTAATCAATCAAGTGGTCCACAATTAGATCATGAAGATCTTAAACAGGTTGATGAGTTTGATTTAGAAGAGATGGATTTAAAATGGCAAGTGGCCATGATTTCCATGAGATTGAAGAAGTTTTACAAGAAGACAGGGTGAAGGCTGTAGTTTGATGCCAAGGAACCAGTTGGCTTTAACAAGACCAAGGTTGAGTGCTTCAATTGTCATAACACAGGGCACTTTGCTAAAGAGTGCAGATCAAAAGGAAATCAAGAAAGCAGAAGGAGAGATGCAGGTAACACTGGAAATCAAGAAAGCAGAAGGAGAGATGCAGGTAACATCTTGTTCAAAAGAATGTGAAGAATCTTATGCTAAGCTTAAGAAATTATATGATGAACAAAGGGAACAACTTGGTGTAGCTAGTATAGAAATTCAAGCCTATACTCAAGCTTTAAAAAAGGTAGAAGCTCAATTAGTCTGTCATCAACAAAATCAACTTATTTATGAAGAAAAAATTAGGTTTATAAAAATTGATTTAGATGATAAAACTAATGTGCTCACATATCATAAGAAACTATTAGCCGAAGCTATAAAAGAAAAGGAAGAATTAAAAACCAAACTTTAAAATTTTCAAAGTTCCTCTAAAGGCCTTAGTAAACTGCTAAATAGCCAGATAAGTACTAGGGACAACCGATAGCACCACGCCGGCACCACCCGCGCCCCCACCTACAGGCCGACCAGAACCACAATTACCCCAGCTAAGCTATCACACGTCTAGCTGCTAATACGGTGAAATTACAGCTAGCAAAACCTACAAGCTAAAGAACAAGAAAAGTACTCAAATTGAAGAAAAGTCACAGACATTATCGTGTGGCCAGATTGCACACGAAAGCAAAAGGATCAATTGGCACCCACAGAAGCCGCAGAGCAAGGAATAGGAGTACACATCCACCTACCCACGCTTAGCAATGATGCGAATAAAACTGTGTACCCTCGGGAGCGACACAGGGAGGCAACACGCAACAACATTTGACTAAGGGACGGATTATATAATGAAGACAATCAGACGCTGCCCTCTATATGACCAGGAAGGCTGCCAATCAGCGGTGCCAAACAAAAGAACCACATGAGTAGGCCCGCATCAGCCCGCCCCGCCGCTCCCGCCCCTCCCGCGTACAGTCCCTCCCTCCGACCACCCCGCGCCACAGATGCTAGTGTGGCTTAACTCTGTGCCGGCCCCGAGAACACATACCTTTCCCCCTCACATCAAAAATAGCAAGTCTGCACCCCAGCCGCTGGCCGCGCAGCCCCCGCCCCTGGCGCAACTTACCCCCGCTGAAAGCATGCTTTGCGACTCCAGCAAGACCAGCACTCCACATATACTCCCCACCATACTGCCCCCCCCGCTCCCAAACATTCCCACCTCAGCCAAAGAAGCCAACCCCTGCAATGTAACACGCCTTCCACCAGGAGGCCCCCACCGCACACCCAAGTACTCGCTCAGCATTCTCGTACCCTGCCCTCCCCCGTCCCAGCATCCCCAGCAAACTCCACAAGCACGCGCCGCCAACTCCCCCCCTTATGACAAAGAACCTCGCTACTATGGGCCTACCCTAGGCCAGCTGAGGCTACTGACCCCGCTTTTATACTGGTGGGAGCCCAATACCCGACCCAGATAAAGCCCCAGCGCCAACCGCGTGTCCCCGACAGGCGACGTCTACCGGGGTCACTCCGATGCCAGTAGCAAGTTGTTATTGAATCCTGAGGGATATCCCTACAACGAAAGCCGCACATAAACTCTTTATGTTAGTTGAGAAGAGCTATCCCCTCACGCCCAAAAACCAAACCACAAATAATAGCTCAACCATACCAACAACGGACTACAGGAATTAGAGAAGTGGTATTAACAACATCAACTCTACATGGTAAAACAAACAAAGGGTAGAGTTCACGGAACAGAAGTGTTTAAAAAAAAAAAAGCCACCACCCTTAAGGTATGGAATCAAACCGACCGCCAAATAACAGCCGCAACAAGAAGATTCTTAGCAAGAATGACACCCACAAGAATAACGGAGAGTGGGAGGAAAGAAAGGAATAAAAGGCTATATCCTAATGACTTGAAGTAACTACAGCTCATTCTCATTAGTGCTGTCAACTAAACTTAGTACTATTCAGTAAACATAATGAGAATTATGCTAAGTAGTTAGTACTGGTAGTATAATGATAAACTGCTAATAATACTACTGTTAGTATAATTTAGTTACTATTAGAATAACGTTACTGCTCCCAATGGAAATTAAGAACTGCACAGAAGTGAAGAGGAACAATAAGCTAAGTAGTTACTACAGCATACAAAATTACTACTCTAGTCTATTGTTAGAACATGAGCTAGGGAAAAAGTAAATAACAAACTAGCTGATCATAAAAAAAAAAGTTAGTACTGCTGAGAGTCGACTTAAAAATAGGGTACGCTGCCAAAGAATGAAGAAAATAATTCTAAGTACTTACTACTAGCTTGTGCTACAGTTAGTGCTGCTGGAATTAAAATTATCTAACTCTAAGTGATTACAACTGCTTAAAGAGTTTCTAACTATCAGATGGATACAAACAAAAGAATGGATTGGAGAACCATATACTTACAAAGCTAAGAATTAAGTTATTTGTGTAAAAATAATGTATAAGTTTATTAGTATAATAGAAATCATGATTACTCTTCGGAAAGTATGTAGCATGTAGACTCCATGGTGTATAAAAGGTAGGTCTAGGGCATAATGTTAGATATACGTCTCTGATATTCATAGTTTCAAGGTTTATTGTAACCCTAATACTTGTTGAGTATCATTTTATATTAGAGGCAGACAGTTTTGTAAAAACCATTGTTTATTATATTTAATTCTTTACCTTGTTCTCTTAGTATCATTGACTAGATTCCGCGTAGTCTTTGATATTCATAATCAATAGGTTTATCTACTATCGTTTGTCTTTGGATTTATCCAATATAACTAAGCGTTAAACAGTCTACGCAAAGATCAAATAATTCAAGTGGATATCAACAATTAATGTTGGAAGAGTGACTACTTAAAAACAAACCAGTACTAAGGGAGGCAAATTTCTTTTGCAACGTTACAAGAGACGTACACCCAGAGCAAGTGAAGCAATTCTGGGGAAACAAAGGACTGTTATTTGTTACAACTACAAAGGAAGGACACGCAACAAGTCCAAACAATGCACACAAACCTAAAAGTAAACAGGCTGATTAATGGTTTTAAGGATAAAGATGTTTCTGTACCTTACTCAAGCATATGGTTTAAATTCTACATAGGAAGAACAAGTCATTTTTGGCAGATCCAGGAATTACAGAATGTCACGCCACATAAGACTGTTCATTAACTCAACAATGCCAGCTTATTCAAGCTATATATAGAGAATGCATAATGACCTGATTGTGATGAACTGAACACTGCAAAGTGGCTCTCAGGCGAATTTATTTCATAATGGATCAGATGCACTCGCAGAGGTACATAATCCCTAATACTGTGGATAACAAATGATTAAATCAAGTATGCAGTGAACCAGTCTTCTGAACGTCGAATGTTGTGAACCATTCAGAGACTAAGATAACCAGTAATAGCAATATCATTCCTTATTCTCAGTATGTGACAGAATCACAACAGGCAGCTATTCAGAATTCCTAAAGCACTCATCTGCATGGAAAGACAAGAAATCTCGCATCTAAAAATAATTTATCTTGTGAATATGAAATCAAAAATAAAAGGAAAGAACCTAAAGGAGGTAAAAAGAGCCAAGTATTTAATTGCACCAAGATAAATCTGGACAATAAAAGTGTCAATGATACTTTAACTGCTGAGCTTGAAAGATATAAAGAACAAGTTAAAGTTTTGAAAGAAGGACAAAATGTTTTATTTTAGAGTAAAGATAACGTTTCATATTCATAGCGAATCAGTCTGTCGAATTGATCGTCTTAAAACAACTCCCTTTCAGAACATTTAAAAGAAAAGGAATCATTAAGTATGTGCAACGCGCAGTTCCTCTTCTTAAAAATGATTTTAAGAAAGAAGAATCTAAAAAGATTGATAGAGAAATTGCTTTAGAAAAGAAGATTAAAAGCTAGATAATAATGTTTATAAACGAGATCAATCAGCATAACTGTTAATATATGTTTGACGAAACAACGAGTATTTTCTATGACTGACCACTAAACAAGCTCTGGTTTTCAAAATCCTTTATATTTGAAAAAGCTCAGCAGTTGAACCAAAGCTTTATGATGTAATGACAGTCTAAGAACATAGTGCTCTTGTGAATATCCTGACATCCGAAGAGACCCTTATGCCTTGCTGAAAAAGTCTATCAAAAATGCGATTATAAAAACAACAGGAACCAAGGTATTAGAAAAGAAAGATTCATACCCACAACCAGGTGATATGCTTACTCACCAACATTTTCCAATATTTGAAAAACCATTTGTATCCACACACTGAAATTATCTGCTGAACAAGCCTTCTGGTCTCATAATTCTATGAATTCTTCAGATCCTAATCCTTCTTGTAGACCCACCATAGTTGAGGTTCTGAAAGAACTTCCTAAAGTCAGCATGGTAAATACAAGTTTGAAGAAACTTAAACACCATCTTGCTGGTTTTGATATGGTTGTCAAAGAAAGAACCACGGCCACAGCCATCACTGAGGGCTCGTAGGGGTTTGAACATACAAAAGGCAAGTTTGTTAGATCAAATAAATTCCATTTGTAAAAGCTTTGAAGGACTTATTCAATACATTCGATCAATATTTAATTGATGAACTTTCTGAAGTCCAAAATGTCTTTAATCAAATGAAACAGGCTGTGAAACAACATCGTTTAGAGTCAAAAACATTTGAAGTTAAAATGAATCAAGTTTTAAATGAATACAAATGACTCTTAGAACAAGTCATCAACAAAGATATAGTGAACATAATTATGAATTCTTCTGTAGACAATGCTTCTGTGAATGTGCATGAATGTGAAAAGTGTCTCAAACTTGAGACTGAGCTTCTCAACAAAAAGGATTTTATTGAAAAAGAGACTTACGGTAAACTGTTCAGAAGTTTTACCACTCTTAAAAAACATTGCATCTATTTAGAAGTTGATACTCAACTTAATCAGGAAATTTTTTAAAGAGACAATTCTGTTTCAAATCAAAGTGCTCCAAGTTTTGATCAATATTTTGAATTAAATGAATTGAAAGCTCAGTCCCAAGAGAAAGACACGGTTATAAAGAAGTTCAAAGAGAGAATTAAATCTTTGAGTGTAAATGTGAATGAGGATAAGGTCAAGAAGGACATAGAAGAGATTAAAACGATAAATATTAAATTGGATCATAGGGTGTCAAAGCTTATTGATGAGAATGAACATTTGAAACAGACCTATAAGCAACTTTATGACTTGATCAAACCAACACGAATTCGATCAAAAGAACAATGTGATGCTTTAGTTAGTCAAGTCAATTAAAAGTCTGTAGAAATCTCTAATTTAAATGTAAGTCTTCAGGAAAAAGATTTGGTCATTACAGCTCTCAAGAATGAATTAAGAAAACTTAAAGGAAAGGATTTAGCTGATAATGTTGTTACCAAACACCCTATTGCTCCAGAAATGCTTAAAATTGATGTGGAACCCATAGCCCCTAGATTGTTAAATAATAGGATAGCTCACTCTGACTACCTTAGGCACACTCAAGAACAAGCTGCAATTCTTAAGGAAATAGTAGAACAAAGAAAATCACAAAATCCTCTAAATAATTCCTTAGACTCTACTTGTAAGTGTACAAAATAAATTCAGGAGTTGCTTATAATAATCAGACAAAACAATTCAAGTGATAAATTAGTGGTTGTGACCCTAAAGAACAAGGACAAAAGAGTTAGATTCACTGAGCTTGTCACATCCTTAGGAAACACAAACACAAAAGCAACTTCTTCATCAAACCTAGTTTCGAACAAACCTATGTTGTCTTCTACAGGAGTAAAACTATCTACTAGTGCTAGCGGATCACAGCCTTCAAGCAATACAAAGAAAGATAAGATTCAGCGAACACCAAGTAGTACTCAGAAGGATAAAGTAGAAGCCCACCCTAGGACAGTTAAATCTAGTTTGAAAAATAAGAATTGTTTTGTTAAACCTAAAGGAAATGCAAATGTGCAGCATTCCAAGCTTAATGCGAATTATGAACTTCTATGTGTTAAGTGTAATGGTTGCATGCTTTCTGATAATCATGATTTGTATGTTCTTGATTTTATCAATAATGTGAATGCTCGTACTAAATCTAAATCTGTTAAGTGATGAGATGTCATTTTATACACTTTTTGGGGTCGTTTAACCCCTAAAATCGTGCATTTATGCCCAAAATAGGTACTTAATCGTTCCTTTTCAGGTACTTCTCATTTGGAAGGCATTTGGATGAATTACACATGACTTGGGCTCATTTGGAGAAGAATCGAACAAGACTACAGACGTACACCAACATCACACAAGAATTTCTCTACAATGGCTGGAGACGGCGTCACAGATACAATGTGACACCGTCACAACAAAGACTAAGACGGCGTCACATGATTCCACGACGACGTTAGAGTACACGACCCAACCTATTATCTAGAATATTCTCTATCATGACGGCATCACGACTAAAACGCGACGCCGTCACAGTGATTTTCCTATATATACAAACCCAAATTTAGGGTTTTGAGTGTGTAACTTTAGAATAAAAAGATGGTACGAACCATAGTTCGTTTAGCAGCTATTAGGGACGAATTTAGGGCCTAAAAATGTCACACCCTGCCAAGGCGGAAACACGAGGCGTAACATCATGGATATCATCACAACACAATGGTGTCAACAATAGAGAATCACTATGCATAACTAAATATAAAAGACACGATGTGTCATGACAATACCGAAAACAAAGGAACTGCATCTTGTATTAATGAAAAAGGGGTCTCATCAATACAAAGACAATGTCTCGCAAACCTATAAAACTAATAACATTCAAGAATTCATGCAAACAAATACTAGACGAAATCAAATGAGAACTTCCAATGCCATCCTAATGGTCTCTCTAGCCACTTTTATTAACTTTAACACCTTCATAACGCTCACCTGAAAATGATGCTTAAAACGTCAACACAACGGTTGGTGAGAGTCATAGGTTTTACAACACCAATACAAGATTTAAATCAATTACTGTGATTATAAAAAAACAAAACATGGCAGGACAAATAAGCTGGCTATTATATATGCTAACATGCATTCAACTAACAATCACCATTGGGACGGAACGTATCCCCCGATCCAAACCACAAAAATAGTCATGGAGAGGAACGATATCCCCAATCCTAGACTCTTGGTACCGTATCCACACAGGTTCATACCCACACATATTAGGCGAAACCTCTTACCCACAAAGTAGGCGAAGACCAACACAATATCATACAACATGCAGCACATAACATATAATAGCTTCATAAAATTCATGCTAAATTAAACCACATAAGCTCACAAGCAATTAAACATTTAAACATATTTTGAATCATTTCCACCCCAGTAAAACATATAAAATGGACTAATGAAACTTACCTGATGCTCATCTTACTTGACAATATCTTTGCACACATAATCTAATCATAACAAAACACAAGTTACACTCGGTTACGCTATATGCCTAAGTCAATGTAACAATCACATGATGGACTGCTAAACTTTACACTAAGTTTACAATCCTTTATATACATCTTCCAAATCATTTTCACACCCTATATGACCTTACTTATTAACTTCCACTTTTATAGTTTCTGGCTAAATTTTTATAGTCACTTTATGACCACAAATAAAATACCAAAACACCTAATTGATGGTTCTCCTTACATTCCCTAGCTCCTCAATGAGTTGTGAGCTACTGTGATTTTTTAGAAAAAAATAATACTAAGTGGAACTATTTTATAAAAATTCATCTTTACAAAGTACTCAGATTCCGATCTAAACGCACACCAAAAAGTTTGACGTCCTTAAAAATACATAGAAAATGTTTTATCGCTAGCCCTTCGAACTGGAGTTAATAGACACCTAAAATATGACTCATGATTTTTGGCTAACCTCAATTTGAACTTTAAGTATGGGTTTTACTCCCCGAAATCAGACACAAATCTGACCCGAATTTACTGTTTTAACAACCTTCCTTGCAAAAATTATTTGACTAACTTCCCGACCTCAAAACCTTTCGAGGCCGGATTATTTGGAAACTAGACTCTCTGAACTTATCAATAGACATAAGATTCATCAAAAATCTCGTTTCCAATCATGAGATAACATTCGAACAAGATGACTCAAAATTCTGCTCAACCCTAAATTCATTTCTATCGCGTTCTAACTCTAACCGAATACATCAATATGATCCTAATTAAACCCTAAACACTTCTAATTAAGTTTAACATCATTAATTTACAGATTTTATGAAACCCTAATTTATCCATCACTTTATTGTTACATGAATTAAAGAAACTAAACAACTAGGATTTATGAACATACATTAATCCTTGATTCTTGAAACCCTAAATCACCAAATTGATCTTGAATAAAAAAAATCTTTTTTTTTCTTTTCTTCTTGGTTCGACTGGTTGTAAAAAAAATAGGGAGGAGAGGTTTATATTTATAGTGAAAAGAAAAAAGATTTGGATAATTACCTAATTAGAATTGTAGTTAGACTAGGATTGTGTTTCCTTTTTTTTTCTCCTCTTCCAACCGATCCAAACACCCCCTTAAAATATATTTATTTATTTATTTTTATAAAATTTCGAAATTTATTCATATATATATGTTATTTATATTTTTTAATTATTATTAATAACACATTCAACCCTTAATTTTGACATTTTTATAAAAACCTCTTTATTCTACCTTTTAAACCTTTTAAATTAAAACTAAATTAAATGACTATAAATAAATTTCATTTCTAAATTTATTTTACTAACTTAATAAAACTAAGTTTTAATTTTTATATTTTCTAAACTAAACTTTTAATTTTACTAACTACTAACACTTAAAGATATAATTACGTATACATATACATATAAATACGTACACACATAGAATTATACCATCATTTTCATTGTCACTAAAATGTGAACAAAATGCAATACCCATAACAACCAGGAGACGATCACGCTCCATTAATTGGTAACCAAACTCACATAAGATCACATAAACACATAATTATTAAAACACATAATGATGTTCAAGTCCATACTAACGGCTTGAATAACCTGCACAAAGCACAATTGTCACAGTATCCCCTCCTAAGGGAAATCTCGTCTTGATATTTAGCTAGTAGGTTCAACATGATCATCAACAAACAATCGGGAATACTTAGCTTTCATATGGTCCTCACGTTCCCACCTGAACTTAGGACCACGCTTTGAATCTCATCTAACTTTCACGATCGGAAGCCCAATGCTTACAACATCACTTGCCCATACAAGGGTACAAATAGCAGCATAACAACTCTAAACAAAAATAACTTCCAACTACATGAACATCGCCCGTCTTCGAGGAAACTCGTCAAAAACCTTAAGTTGTGTAACAACGTCATTCATAACCTAACCCCCGCAACTCATCAAATAAGAACTGTCTTGGAACTAAGTTATGAGTTGTTACAAAGCTCAACGTTTTTGAAGAATCGGCTCGACTTCGAGTTTATTCAAAATATAACATTAACCAAACCACATAAGAACATTTAAGGGTGCACTAAAGTCTGCCAGTTACCCAATGTGTCCAACTTTACTTAGTACTTCCAACGATAGCTTGCTCAACGAGCAAATGTGGATACTTAGTTTTTATGAAATCCTCATGACCTCGCTTCGAGTTCCAATGGAATTAATTATCAGAATACTACTACGCTTCAAACTTTTAACGTTATGATCGATAATCTCAACAGGTTCTTTAACAAAACGAAGAGTTTTGTCTACCTTAATTTCTTCTAAATGCACATGCAGATTTGTATCCGCTAAATACTTCTTTAAATTTGAAACACATCAAATACGCTACTAAATTATTGTGAAAATCTTAATCAATAAGCCATAGGACCGATCCCTTTAATGATCTCAAATGGTCCCACATATCTTGGTGCTAACAAGTTTTTCTTTCCAAAATGTACTACATCTTTCCAAGATGACACTTCCAACATCACTTTATCACCAACTTCCACTCTAAATGTCTACGCATATTGTTAACATAACTCTTTTGACGATCTCTTTCCGCTTTGAGCTTCTCCTTGATCAAGGCTACCTTATCGGTTGTCTCTTGTACCAACTCGGACCCAACCAAACTACTTTCTCCAATTTTAGCCTACAGAACAGGCGACCTACATTTCCTTCCATACAACGCTTCAAATGGAGCACATCGAATACTCGAATGATAACTATTATTATAAGAAAATCTCAGCCTAACGGTAAAGGTAACAACCAAATTGGCCACCAACAATCTATCACACATACCCTTAACAATCCCTTCAAAGTCTGAAGCGTACGCCTCACTTTGTTCCGTCTCGTTTAGAGGATGATAAGTTGTAGCGCATTTTAGCCGGTTTCTCAATGCCTTTTGCAATTCCTAAACCAAAGCCGTAAAAGTAAATCTCCACCACGATTGAATAATCGACACATGCACTCCATACCTTGTTACTATCTCTTAGTGTAACTCTCGCCAAATTCCCCCATTTTATAAATCTTCACGTACATACCAATGTAATGGCATACTTAGTTTAGTACTATCTACTATTAACCCAAATCTATCATACCTACTACCTGATCTTGGCAACCTTGTAATAAAGTCTATAGTTGTTATATCCTACTTCCACTCGGGTATCTCTAGTTGTTACAATAAACCCGAAGGTCTTTGATGTTTTAGCATTCACCTTTAAACAAGTCAAACAATTGCTAACATAGGTAGCAATATCCTTCTCCATACATGGCCACCATACATATCTCTAAGGTCATAGTACGTCTTATCCGCTCCCGAATGTACCAAGTACCTTGATGCATGAGCCTCATCTATCATTAATGTCCTTACATCACCTATTAATGGAACCCATAATAAATACATACCTACACCTTCCTTCCTTTCCATTAGTTAGTCCAAGCCACGCAGCATTTTTGCTGTCGCGTTCTCTACCTTGCCTCTTTGCATGAGTACACAACATAATCCTTAATTTGACGCGTCGCAGTAAACTACAAACCCTTTGGATCCATCAGGCAATGACAATATTGGTGCATTTCACAAATTGCCCTTCAACGTCTAAAAAGCTTCCTCTTGTTCCTTGGCCCACTTCTACTTTTGATTCTTCTGAGTCAGTGAAGTATGGGGTTTAGCAATCTTAGAAAAATTTATGATAAAACATCAGTAGTAACCTGCCAATCCCAAGAATGATCATATCCTGGATGGTGTCTTATGTACCTTCCAATTCTTCACTGCCACTATCTTACTAGGGTCCATGTGAATTCCATTGTGAAAACCAATAAAATCGTTGTAGCTCTAGGTTGTTTAGACCTTTAATCTAGGATAATGATAACATAGGCGGAATATTCTGTAGGATCGTTTAATTCATAACACGAGTGATGATTCTTGTGATTGGGCTAGTTTCTAGAGAGAGAAACACATAGAGTGATATTTCTAGAGAGAAATGTATGTGTAAATGTAAAATAGATTATGACTAGCTTGCCTCTTCCAAAGTTGGAAGAGGCTTATATAGTTTTTACAAAATACCGGGTATTAGTACCCGGCTTAAAACCGAAAGACATACGATTAACTATTAAACTACGAACTATTATAAACAATAAATATACGGGGTGACCGAGTCTTTTACTCATATCTAACAATCTCCCCCTAAGGGAGGTCACCCTTGAAAACACTAGACTTAAGCTCTTACAGCTTGCAGTCTTTTGATTCTTCATGTTACATCTAGTACTTTGTTGTAGTGATCTTTAGATAACAATTGAGCTTGTTCACTTTGACTTGTTTTGATTTTGATCATGAGCTTTCTTGAGATCATCATCCAAACATAATCTCTCATCATCTAGTAATCTATTGCCATCTTGTGCACTTGTGAAGAAGAATATGATAACAGAGTTTGCGGAAGCTTTGACACCTTTATGAGATCTTACATAACTTCATAACAAGTGTAGGTCGTGTCTGAGCATTCGGTTATTAACTTGACATTACTGGAACTGGGTATCTCCATCTCCATCTCCATCTTTAAATGATCCTGTAATGAAACAGTTAGCAATAAAGAGAAAATTGATTTGAAAAATCAGTCTAAGTGTTAATTATGAAAATATTTTGTAACACTTCGATAGTTTTGATTGGTTGTCAAATGTTCAATAACCGTCAATTCTTATGCTGGAACAAGTTTGATTCATGTAGAATCGCACCATCGTTTCTTTCCAGATGACACAAGTTTGATTCTTGTAGAATCGCACAAGTCACCTACCTAGAGCTTGTTTGATGTAGGCTCTAGCAGGATTTCCATCTTCATAGTGAATACCTTCGTATCACTCGGATGTTCTGGCAATATCACAAGGATAATGCGTAGGACTCTTAAGATAACCTTGTTTCCACAGTGTGTGAAAGACAAGATAAATGGAAATGTGTCCTAACGAGATTAATTGATGATCTCTTGGCTCTAGACTCGAAAGTGCGCTTTGATATTAGTGATCGGAGGCTGGAGCTGACTGCCACCTTTTCAATACCGACTTACTCGGAGTGAGTGAGACAGTAGATTGCATGTTTAGTCTCCGTGACAAATGAGACAAGTTTCTTTCTGTAGGATCGTTTAATTCATAACACGGGTGATGATTCTTGTGATTGGGCTAGTTTCTAGAGAGAGAAACACATGAGAGGGATTTTCTAGAGAGAGAAAATGTGTTTGATAAGAAAAGTGAAAATGACTAGCTTACATCTTCCAAAGTTGGAAGAGGCTTTTACAAAATACCGGGTATTAGTACCCGGCTTAAAACCGAAAGACATATGATTAACTATTAAACTACGAACTATTATAAACAATAAATATACGGGGTGACCGAGTCTTTTACTCATATCTAACAATCTCCCCCTAAGGGAGGTCACCCTTAAAAACACTAGACTTAAGCTCTTACAGCTTGCAGTCTTTTGATTATTCATGTTACATCTAGTACTTTGTTGTTGTGATCTTTAGATAACAATTGAGCTTGTTCACTTTGACTTGTTTTGATTTTGATCATGAGCTTTCTTGAGATCATCAGCCAAACTTAATCTCTCATCATCTAGTAATTTATTGCCATCTTGTGCACTTGTGAAGAAGAATATGATATCAGAGTTTGCGGAAGCTTTGACACCTTTATGAGATCTTTCATAACTTCATAACAAGTGTAGGTCGTGTCTGAGCATTCGGTTATTAACTTGACATTACTGGAACTGGGTATCTCCATCTCCATCTCCATCTTTAAATGATCCTGTAATGAAACAGTTAGCAATAAAGAGAAAATTGATTTGAAAAATCAGTCTAAGTGTTAATTATGAAAATATTTTGTAACACTTCGATAGTTTTGATTGGTTGTCAAATGTTCAATAACCGTCAATTCTTATGCTGGAACAAGTTTGATTCACGTAGAATCGCACCATCGTTTCTTTCCAGTTGACACAAGTTTGATTCTTGTAGAATCGCACAAGTCACCTACCTAGAGCTTGTTTGATGTAGGCTCTAGCAGGATTTCCATCTTCATAGTGAATACCTTCGTATCACTCGGATGTTCTGGCAATATCACAAGGATAATGCGTAGGACTCTTAAGATAACCTTGTTTCCACAGTGTGTGAAAGACAAGATAAATGGAAATGTGTCCTAACGAGATTAATTGATGATCTCTTGGCTCTAGACTCGAAAGTGCGCTTTGATATTAGTGATCGGAGGCTGGAGCTGACTGCCACCTTTTCAATACCGACTTACTCGGAGTGAGTGAGACAGTAGATTGCATGTTTAGTCTCCGTGACAAATGAGACAAGTTTCTTTCAAGAGAAACTCGAATGGCTGGGAAGGGTTGTGCATTGCATCACTGGGTCCATGATGTCGTCTTCAATGTCAGCAATCAACTTGTGATTCTGACAGCATATGTATTGACCCGGTTTCTGCCTTAAGTGTATGGAGGGCTTCTTTCTTTACACCCTTTATCCGTACAATTCTTTTTCATTCTTCAACCCCTTCAGTGCTTACCGAGACTTCATGACTAGCACCTTGTTGGGTATATTCCAGTACTAGCTCCATCTCAGTCGGCACTATTCCCTTGTTCTCACATTTACTCCTTTTAATCATACCTAAGGACTTCTGTACTAACTAGTGGATTTTCCCTGGGTAGATCCCTCCGGTTCTGGCAGGATCGTAGGAACGAGTACCTAACCTTACCATCCTTATAACTTCGATAAAAGTAAATACATGGTCAGTCTTTTGGTACAGTTCACCTTGCCATAAAATCACTGTTGAAAAACTCAATCAGGTACTTATGATATAACTATCAAAGTGTTTAGTACCTGATTGTTTTTGCATTTCAGAAAAGCTCCCCCTCAACATGTGCATCGGTATTCGAAACTGTTTAGCACATGTTGGTGGAGTATACACTTGAGAAATATGATCACATTACATATTTTAATCACATTTTCTCCCCTTATCAAAAATTTCAAATCATTTGACATTTTGGATATCAATTGATTTAAATATGTTATAAAAAAAGTAGGAGAAAAGTGTGCCAATTATTCACAAGCCTTGTTTGGAACAGATTAATGCTCCCCCTTAATCATTGAGGAAAATATAAGATAGTCCTGAGTACTGTAATTTGAAAGATTTTGAATTTACTAAGAAATTCTTAAAGATTTGTACTCAAGCACTATTTATATTGGCCTATATTTAAGTTTACACTACACATTTACATATTCACAAGATTATGTATGAG
>BQNB010092226.1:15916-26668 GCA_026074375.1 Tanacetum coccineum | reverse complement strand
TCTATTGATGATAATCTTCTTTCTAGTTCTCTGATAAAACTTTCTTGCTTTCATACTTAGTAATGCCAATTGCCACTTCAAATTCATTTCTTCAAGATCATCTTCATGGATTTGCTCTAGATCTTCATGAACAACCTGAGACCCATTTGGTTGATTGGCCAGATAAGCATAGATTGTGGCATCACTGAGTCTAGCAGTATTATATGTAGAACTAGCAGTACTAAGTGAAGAGCTAGCAGTACTAACATGAACATTAGATGTATGGACATCATTTTTACTACTAGGAGTTGAAACAAAGGCCACATTCTGTGAACTTAAATTTGAGCTTGTGATTACACTTCTTTTGACCTCTTGTTCAATGATCTTAAAATTATTGTAGAGATCGTCAAAATTTATTGAGCCCAGATCTGGTTTGTTCCTCAGACCATAACATGCATGCTCCATTCAGAAGGAAGAATTCTTAAGAATTTAAAGTTTAGATCTTCTTGAGAGATATTTTCACCTAAGATGGCTAATTGGCTTATAATTTTCTGAAGCCGGGTAAAGATAGAGTCAAGTGACTCTGAGCTAGAAGCATTGAAGTTTTGATACATTTGCTTCAGGAGTGTCTTTTGAGTCGGTCTTGGGTGGTTTTCCATTACCACCAAACTGCTTCTATGGCTTCAAAAGGGCTTTTGAGCGGCATTCTCACACACTAGTCTTTTGACAAACAGTGGAAGATATAGTACAATTGCTCAGCGAGTAACAGGTGCTATAGCATCATCTCAAAACTAGCTTCGGGCTTTACTCAACTCACATTCTTCTTTTGGATCTTTCTCCTCAGCACTAATAGCACCAAGTATTATGAAGTAGATAACATCTGCGTTTGTAGTGGTTCGTGCTACTGGATTGAAGGATTTCCCCCCCCACACACCCCCCATCCTCTAGATCTCCCAGAGAGCAGAGTCTTGAAGTTGAATGTATGAACTCATTCTGAGCCTCCATGTGTTCATAATCACCTTGCTTGAGAAGTGCAGTTTTGCAAGAGCATTGTTTTGGGCACTTTCTAGATCTATCTCTTTGTGTGAATAAAGAGTTCTTGTAGTTTGTGTCTTCTATATCAAGTTTTTAGAACACCTGCTCTGATACCACTTGTTGATCCCTTCTGGATAGATCTTAGCTTAGCTTGTTAAAGATTTAAGTATCTAGATAAGATCTAAAACAACTATGATAGAAACCTTGTAGTGAATCTATAAAAGATTGCCGGATAATCTTTATACACTTCAAGAAATAACTCAATAAAACTAGTAACACAAGAACTTTCTCTAACTTTCAATATATTGAATGATTCACAAAACAACTATATGTTTTGCCTAATAGCTATGACTTTTCTATCTTGGATTCGTATATCTAACTATGTCGTAAGGTTCCTTTTATACACTAAGGAAAACCCTAATGGGCTTACAAAACGCGTTAAGTGATCATGCATATCTATTCCTAATATAACTCATTCATATCACATAAGCAGTACTAACTATAATATACTAACAGTACAAACTATTAACTAACAGTACTAACTATACTGGCAGTACTAACAATGTACTGGCAGTACTAACTATTATAACTAGCAGTACTAATGACTTAGTCTATATTCTTCAATCTTTAGCAGTAGTACAAATCTTCAATAGCAGTACTAAGTCCATCAGCAGTATAAACTTGTAGAAGCTTTTAATTCCCAACAAAAAATATCTCTTTCCGTCTGCTGCTACTCCCTCTCCTTTTATATATTTTTTTCCTCTTTGCGTCAATGATATGCAGCAGTACTAATTCTCATATTGGGCTTGGCCTTTTTTTGTCCATTTGTTGTTGGCTTGATTGTTGGGCTGCTGGGTTATAAGTCTTGGGCTGGAATCTTTAAGTCTTGGACTTTAATAAAATATGGTCGGTCCGACCCATATAAATGGTGTCGGGCCGGCCCAATAAGATATGAACGCACCGTTGGACTCAATTTTTCGTGCTCTTTCTAATGACATGCTCGGGAAATATTAACGACTTCGTCTTGATCTCGAAAAATGAGAAAACTTGATAGAATTGAACCCAAAAATTCCTGTTTTTGCTTTGTTTTCAATCCTTTGTACCTATAAGACATAAAAACACAATACAACATATTTTCAATATAATTTTTCATATTTTAGTGTTTTTAGTCTGTTTTACAGTGTTTTCTAGGGTTATAAAGATGTGTGTTTAAGCACACATCATGAACGAACCCCAACTTCCTAGATTCGCATGAGGTATATGTTTTATAATTTGTGACAAGATGTTTAGTAGTTATCAGTTTGTTGACACTAATGATGGATTGTTCTGGATGTTACAAAACCACGCAATTTAAAAAGAAACAAGAAGAAAGGAACTTTGTTACAAGACTTCTTGCCTATTATTGGAAAGGATGGGAAGGAAATCAAACTTGAACCTTGGATTGAGGTATATGTTTTATATTTTATAATATGCTAATTTGGAAAGGTAATCAAAGATGGTGCTTGGTTAGAGATAATGCAATCACCTATTACCTCATACTCTTGTAGTGAGGTAATACCCCATTCCTCAATATTTTGAGGGTAATGAAAAGTTGCTCAAGTTATAAACCTCTAACTGCCAAGTTTTACCCAACACCCACCTATTCAACCTTCTTTCATTGGTTTTTATTACGATCGAAACTACTATCACTTTAAATCAAACAATCTTGATTTTTTGATATTTAATTATCTCCATCGTTCTTTGATCCGGTTGCCTAGATAAATGAATGAGTATTTTTACTTGATTTTCTTTTTCTTTTTTAGTTTCAACATTATTTTATGTAACAATCCGTGTTTTATGTCATTGTACGACGTCATATATTTCACTATTTATTTTTTGTCTTGTACGCGTTTGCATTTAATTTTAATCGTTAAGTTAAATCGCGTAAGCTAAAAATTATCAAACCAAACTAAACGACATCAAACAATTAAATGTTTACGTCATAGCAAGTGTTAGAATAATTTTAATTTAGAAGGATAATTTATTAACTTGCACATTTATTTTATTGGTTACGTAAAGTGTTTACGTTTCGCGATAAAATATGTTTAGGCATTCACGGAACCACCAAGACTTACCTACGCTTCAACAAATACCCATTATTATACCCAATGCTCAAAGTTTTATAAAACTTCACCACCTTTACCATATAGGCCGAATTCTATGCATAAGAATTAAACCAAAACATACAAATTACAAGTTATACCTTTATACATTTAACCTACAACTTATAAATTCA
Organism: Tanacetum coccineum; assembly: GCA_026074375.1. Lineage (NCBI taxonomy): Eukaryota > Viridiplantae > Streptophyta > Magnoliopsida > Asterales > Asteraceae > Tanacetum > Tanacetum coccineum. The sequence continues at coordinate 23,379 of BQNB010092226.1, read as the reverse complement.
AGTTATACTAGATATGACCAACAAACTATCGCAAGTTCAACCAACTAGTATCATAACATAGCCCCACCTTGATTTTCAGATGGAAACATTGTCCCAAGGGACAATGAGCACACAAATGACCAACTTGAGCTTGTACAACATGAACGTCATTAAGACTAAGTATTATGCCAAAGTCACTTTACCACAAAAACTTCTCCCTAAAACCCTCATCATATCTTATACTTTCCATAAGAAGTCTTGACTAGTCCAAGTGTTATATAAAGGATACAACTAGTGATAGATAAAACACACACTTCCTTTTCATTAGAAAAACTTTGCACATCTCTCTTGTTTCTCCTTCCCTAGCCACGGCCAAACTCAAAACCCCTAAGGGCCCGTTTGGTTCAAAGATTCTTCAGGATTGTTAAGGAAGTGGAATTAGATTCAAATTCTAAATTGTGTTTGGTTGAAAAATTGATGGAATTGGAATGTTTTAAATCTCTTAGAATCCATGTACAAAGGAATTCAACATTCCTTATGCAAAGCTATGGAAAGTTTAACATTCCACAAGGAATTAAAACACAAAAATATTTCGTACTTTATTTTTAAAAAAAATTAATACTTTATAATGTAATTTAAAAAAAAAAGTTAATTTTCTGTAAAAAAAAGTAAATTTATACTTGGTAAATTTATAAAAAGTAAATTTTTTATAAAAAGTAAATTTTTTTATAAAAAGTAAATTTTTTAAAAAAAAGTAAATTTTTACTTGGTAAATTTATAAAAAGCAAATTTAAAAAAAAGTAAATTTATAAAAAGTAATTTTTTTTAAAAAGAACATTTTTTTTAAAAAGTACATTTTTTTTAAAAAGTACATTTTTAAAAAAAAGTAAACTTTTACTTGGTAAATTTAAAAAAAGTAAATTTAAAAAAAAATTATGAAATGTAAATTTTTTTATAACAATTTTTTTTAAATAACGTACGAATAAAAAATTAAAAAGAATTAAAAAAAGTAAAAAAAAAGTTTTTAAAAAATTATTATTTGTAAGAAATCTGGCATGGAATTTCATTTCTTTCTCCTAACCAAACACATGACATTATTTTGAATTTTTGACATTCCTAATCCTGTGAAATAGATTCCCATTCCTTTGAAAAAACATTCTACGTATCAAACGGAGCCTAAATAATCCATAAACAAAATTTATTTAGCAAGTATACAAGTGTTCTAACAACATATCTAAGATATACCAAGAAGGTTTGAAGGTTTAGTTAAGCATTTACAAGGGTTAATCAAGAAAGGTTTAGGATTAGGGTTTCATTGGATTTTGGGTTTTCTAAGTATTGGAAGCTTGAGTTTAATATCTAAACTAGGGTTTAGATCTTGTTGTTCATCACCATAATTCACATTAAGGTCATCTAAAACTCTTAATCTCTTTATATTTGTGATTCATAGGGTTAGTAATTATTTATATAGTGAATATCACCATGCTAAGAACTTTTAAACATGTAAATTGGACTTTTACTTGTATCATGGTATGATTATACTTTTTACCATATTTTATATGGATGTTTAATACATGTTAGTAATGGAAGTATAAGAATTATTCAAGTGTTGGTAATTTATATAAGTATATATAAGATTAATGCTTTAAAAAGTTTACTTATTAGTTAATAAGTAAATGGAATACAAAGACTTGTTATCATGGACACACTTAGACAAATGATGGACTAAGGAACTTAAATATATAAGGTATGTGATATAAATGGTTGTAGAGGATTTGTAACAAACTTACTAAACTACAAACTTATAAAATCAAGTTTTAAACACACTTTAACAAAATGATCCAAACAATCTGTTTTAAATTCGAAATTAAAGTATATATTTTATATTTTTATAAAATACTACAAGTTACAACAATCGTAGGCATGTAGAGAACTCGAAAATCCAAGCTATAACGAAGAAGATACGTATTTTCAATTCGAATACAGTTTACGTACACTTCGGTGCACCGTTACATTGTATACACATTCATCACCTCAAGTAGTGCATTTATAGCCCCATGTTACTTCTGTTTTACATATATTTTTTAGGGTGAGAACATGCTTGTAAGACACAAATTTCATAATCTCATTGTTTCTAACTTATCAAACAACTCGAGTACATGTTCATTATTACAACATTCCGTCCTACAATCTTAGTATTTACTCATCTCTCATAGTACATAATCTCCCGAGATGATATCAACAATTCACTTGTCATTAATTTTTTTGACATAATCAACATCATACTTGAACTTCTCCACTCACAATGGGATTATGGATTACTTTACAGTTTGAACTGTATACCTATTATCGAGAGGAATATACGAGACAAATAGTCGTTTATAAAAAATAGATCATACTTCGGTATTGACACCCCGTTCGTGGGTAATTACGGTTCTAATCACTCAGGTGCTCGACATTACCGAGCTCAACCGAATGGTGCATGGCTATCTCGGAGAAAGAACGACACTTACATGAACATGAAGCAATTAGCTGTCTGCCTTGAATAACATGGGCATACAATTAATCTGGACAGCCCTCAGTTCATAAAACTAGAGCAATCATAAACACCTTCCTTATATTTCTACTAGGCATTACATACTTGAAACACTTTGTGATACTTGCGCCGCATTAACAATTTTCTCACACTCCTACAGAAACATTGTCAGAGGCCAAACACATTCATGTTTACATTTTTGTGACTACTGTATGGGATACAATAGTCACAAACACTTTATAAAACTTTGATTCCAACATTCACGATGAGACTTCTACATATTCTCATTGGGACCATTATAAGGATTGTCGATGGTCATGCACACACGGTGCAAATCTTGGTCCACACATTTATACTTAAACAAACCTAAGAACTCACCAACTTTATATTGATAGTAAAAATCACTATTCATCTTAGATACTTTTTGGAAAATACATTAGTTAGATAAAACTTTTAATAATGAGCGGATGGAGCTCGATTAGAATCACTAAAATCTAGAGCGTTAAAACGAATAAGATATACGACGACTTTCTTACGAGTTTATCGTTATCAATTACAAAAATATAAAACACATTAAATATACATAAAACAGTAGCATGAACATATAAACAGATTCTCTTTCTTCATACGTCTAGAGGAAGCGAGACGCGGCATATGAAACAAAATGAGTAATATTATTCTCGATCACATCGACTTCAATATGACAAGCGTGGACATAAGAAACGTACGCGAACGAGAGACTACTACAACGTAGAAAGTTCTCTCGCTCGTCGTTACGCAGCAAAGGCGACACTATTTACTTAAACACATCTCTTTACTTTATAAATATGAATTTCATAGATAATACAACTAGTATGGCGATGTTCTAATAAGAATTATATACGGTATTAGTTATTTACAAGTACGATTAGTACTCATCTTAACCTATACAATTCATTATGTTCGCCATCTCGGGCGTAACTCCCGTGACGCATTTTCTGTTAGTGATGTATATTATCTCGTGATTCACACTCATCAATCAAGGTGAGTTCTATAGCTCCACGTTTTACATTTATAATGACAGAGAGCGCCTCAGTTTTGGGTGAAAACATGTGCATGTTTATACAATCTTGACGCAAGTGGGACATTTTACAATTAAGATTTACTGTTGCCTAAGTAGCGATAACCTCACTGAGCCTCCATTATACGTGAATTGTGAACACACTGTCAATTACTGTTGTGAGCACGAGGAAATGTCATAAATGAGATCTATCTTTAAGGACTTGACATCCACCACAAATTTCGCGGGTAGCAGGCGAATCTGCTAGTAAATGTCTCGGTATTCCACATCACACGAACGCATTACCATGGTCGATTTGGGAAGTTGCTGTTAGACATCATCACGGGCAATGTTGCAATTTAATTGCCCTATTCATCAACATGTCGAGCTTCGATAGTCTCTGAGCTTACAGGCAAACGTAACTCCATTTTTTATGCATGTTATTGCATCTGTTAGACAGTTATCATATGGGAAATCTTGTGGTCCTACATTATACATTTTACAAACCTATGAATTCTCCAACATTATTGTTGACGTTTTAAGCAATGTTTTCTCAAGAGATCAATGAGATACAAGACAAGGGATACATTAGTGGTCGTTTTATTTTTTAGAAGTCAAATGCAACCAAGCTTTCTGGTGCATTACATTTTGGGGAACATATTTGTTTATGGGAACTAAATACTTTGTATTTTGAATATATGAACAAGTGAAGTTTCAGACTTATGTAACAACAATTTGTTAAATCCAATGTATCGGTTTTAAATACTTGTTAAAGGGTCGTACTTAATATATTATTCCTCTAGTGCTATTGTGCATCTATGAAGTAACACTCCTCAACCAATAATCCACTGCGAACCCACGATTTGGGGGGTCAGATTATTATCAAGAGCCAAAGGTATAGAGAACCAGGTCAAATGTTTTTAGCTAGCGCTATTAACCCATTTATTTCAAACATTGTATTCATACAAAGGGATTTTCAACGGACATACATACACTAGTGCTTCAGTATTGTTAGACAGATGCCTTTCATTAGATTAATATACTTGTTTACCATATTATAGTACGTAAATTACTACTGTGGTCTAATATAATATACTTATATAAAGTATAATTTTGCTCGTTACAAATGTCTAGCGAAGTCTGTCGCGTTTATGATTTTTTATTGAAATCTGACGTGTATTATTCTTCTGCATTCTTATCTGATTCTTTGAAGCAAACTCTCTGCGATCACAACCATAGCACCCATCTAGCACAACTAAACCACCCCTCACTCACATATACAACCACCACCACTACTTTTTGTAACTGATGAGCAGCTTTCTCGGCACTTGATCCTCAGATGTGTCACCAAGTGTTGCTGATGCTATTGGTAGCTATACGTGACAGCTTGAGACAGAAGCGAAAATGGCAAAGACAGTCATGATTCTGAACAATAGTGTAAGGAGACAAGCACCTCTTTGCTCGTGAGTGCACTTTATCCCGAACAATTCTCATGATCTCATGGGTCTATACCCCTATCTTCTTTAAGTATAAGCGCCGTGAGTGTCGCGGGCTCTCCAACGTGCAGTAGTCTTACACTATCACATGAGGTCTCTAACAACATGAATGGAACTTCTATCTTCACGTGTTCCCGACACTACATCAAAACGAGAGACATTAGCTGTGGACATACGCGCGACACAATAGATTTAGCACCACTTCGATTACACTTCTGAAGTGCTCTAAGTTATGTGGTTTCTAGACTCTCCCATCATCTCTAGCGTCACCTTTTGTTTAGCGTGAGTAGATTACACACTGAATCACTGCAATGAGACTGGAACACATCAACCAATCAAACTAAACAGCGTAAGATGACATCCTAGAGTTCACCAAGCGACTCTAGAGCCCTACGCGTAGTAGTCTTCACAAGGCAAATCTTGTCAGGAGTGCGCAGATGCACTTGTAAGTGTCTCTGAGCTTACCAAAAGTGTACCGGGTGCGTGACGATTCTTTGATAACAAGACTACTACGGAGCCAATGCGAGTTCACAGGAAACTGGCTTTGATGTGTGCAAGTTGTTCTACTCTGAAGAGTGACGCGACACAAGTGATATTAGACTATCACTCTACATACTACTAGTGGCGGAGGTCTTGTTAGCCGCGACATTTATAGATTCACAAAGCTAGTAATGGCTCATCTAAGCCAAAAACCCATGCAGGATGCAATTTAGAATTTGCAACTGATCTAGCGTGAACATAGGCAAGCATTTCTACGCACTTTACTGAACGAGTAAGCCGAAGACCATGCAAGATGCCATTGAATTTGAAACTGAGCTGATGGATAAGATGATCTGCACTTTTGCTAAACAATAGAGTGAGAACAAAAGAAAGCAAGATAATAATCAACACCAACAACAGAACAAGAGGCGGAACACGGGCATGGCTTATGCTGTAGGGTCTGGTAAGAAGAAATCTTATAGAGGATCTAAACCTCTGTGCTCAAAATGAAACTATCACCATGACGATCAGTGTGCTTCAAAATGCCACAAGTTTAACAGAGTTGGCCATCTGGCCCTTAATTGTAGGAGTACTGCAAATGCCAACACTACTAACAATCAAAAGGGTACTGGGGCAGGCCAGAAACCTACATGTTTTGAATGCGAAGCCCAGGGACATTTCAAGAGGGAGTGTCCAAATATGAAAAACAACAACCATGGTAACCAAGGTAGAAATGGCAATGCTCCAGCGAAGGTGTATGCGGTAGGCCATGCAGGGACAAACCCAGACTCAAACGTCGTTACAGGTATGTTCCATCTAAACAACCGCTATGATTCTGTCTTATTTGATACTGATGCCGATAGAAGCTTTGTGTCTACTGCATTTAGCTCCCAATTTGATATCACACCAACTACCTTAGATCATTATTATAATGTTGAACTAGCTGACGGGAGAGTAATTGGGTTAAACGCTATCATTCGGGGTTGTACATTAAATTTCTTAAATCACCCATTCAACATAGACTTAATGCTTATAGAACTTGGTAGTCTCGACATCATATATGGTACGGATTGGTTGGCAAAGTACCAAGCTATCATTGTTTGTGCCGAGAAAATCGTTCGCATTCCCTGAGGAAATGAAACGTTGATTGTTTGAGGTGACGGAAGAGACCGGGGAAATGAGACTCGTTTGAACATCATCTCGTGTACTAAAATGCAAAAGTACATGCTAAAAGGATGTCCTATCTTTTTGGCACATGTTACTACAAAGGAGACTGAAGACAAGTCAGAGAAGAAGCGACTTGAGGACGTACCGATCATTCGAAATTTTCCTGAAGTATTTCCTGAAGACTTGTCGGGTCTCCCTCCGACTCGACAAGTGGAATTCTAAATCGAATTGATACCTGGTGCTGCACCTGTAGCACGGGCACCTTATTGATTGGCCCCGTTCAAAATGAAAGAATTTTTGGACCAACCAAAGGAACTATCCGACAAAGGCTTCATAAGACCCAGTTCCTCACCTTAGGGAGCTCTGGTCTTGTTTGTCAAAAAGAAGGATGGATTGTTTCGAATGTGCATCGACTACCGAGACCTGAATAAGTTAACGGTGAAGAATCGTTATCCACTCCCAAGGATCAACGATTTATTTGATCAACTATAAGGATCCAGTGTGTATTCTAAGATAGATTTTCGATCAGGTTATCACTAGCTTCGAGTACGGGAAGAAGATATTCCGAAGACGGCATTCAGAACTCGATATGGTCATTATGAGTTCCAAGTTATGCCATTTGGCTTGACGAACGCACCAGCGGTATTTATGGATAAATTTGTGATTGTCTTTATTGATGATATTCTCATCTACTCCAAGAACAAGAAGGAACACGAAGAACATCTTAAGGCAATTATGGAATTACTTAAGAAAGAGGAGTTGTACG
>BQNB010092226.1:0-11118 GCA_026074375.1 Tanacetum coccineum | reverse complement strand
AGTATTTAGTGAGTTTTATTTTCATTTCTCCCCCTTTTTGTAGAATCAAAAAGGCTGCATCGATGAATATGTGAAAAGTCGATGGGATGAACGCCCCCATTGATGTGTACTCCCCCTCGTTCGAGGGCACCAAAGAATCGAGCTATGATAACTTTGTTACAAAAACAAGTTAGAAGAACCACACCAATATTTCTAACATATAAAGTAAAGTGAGGAAAAATATAAAAATATTTTGATAATGCTTAACAAGTGTCATGTTATTTGTGAAGCTAACATCCACAACTTATAAAATTAAGAAAAAAAATATAAAGACAAGCAAGTGCATATTTAAAAGCATAATACTAAAGACCATTCATTTAAACATGAAAATTGTGCATATAACACAATCATGCATACATCAAATAGAAATAATATGTTTGAAGCATATTAATACAACATACATAGAAGTAAACTACAAAGGTCCTAATATTCCTAGAAGTCCATAGGACTTGCTTGCAAAAGGAGAGGGGTCATTTATTTAAAGCGAGAAAAAGGCGGCATGTATCATACTTAGTTGGTTGTTGGTGGAGAGTTTGGAGCGGAGGTGGTTGTTGGAGGATAGTCACGTTAGATTTGAGGTGGTGGTTGTGGTCGAGTAAGAAGAAATTCAATCCAATTGATATCTTCACTCAAGGTTAGGAATTGTTTTTGGGTAAATATGCAACAAGGACAATAACCAACATGTTGTTCAACTTGATTCAAGTTGAGGGTGTGAGGTAAGTTTGGAGAATAATGTGATGAGGGAGTGTTACGTTGTGAGAGGAGCATGGCTAGGAGGTTTGATAAATCTTGAAGTTGATTAATTTCATTAATGAGCATTTCTCTACACGGAGATAGAGGAAGTGAAGGTTGAGTTTGGTTGTCGCTTTGAGGTGAGAGAGGAGCTTGAGCATGAATCATGCTAGCAACATGTGGATTGATGAGTGAATGAGGAAATAGAGGTTGTGTGAGTTGAGTTTGATTGACACTTTGTGGTGGAATAGAAGCTTGTCCAACATTAGTGTCACAATAGTCACTAAGTGGAAGTGAATGAGATTGTGGTGAATCATGATTTGTTTGAGTGGTAGGAGGGTTTTTTGTGATGGTTCATTGAGAGGAGATTATGATTTAGATATTGGTGTTGGTAAGTTAACATCAACCTCGTTGGAAGAGTTGCAATGGTTCAACTTCTTTTTCCATATGGGTCTTACGAACATTTTGGCAACTTTTGAAGGTTTGGGTGAAGGTTTGTGAGGAGTAGACATTTGTGAAGACAAGATGAATGTGGTGATTGTGTTTAAGGAAGAGGGTTGATTTATACTAGGAATATGGTGTAATTAAGGATGGATGGACATCGTTAGAAAACCAATCCAAGGAATGTTGGTGAGTTCTGGGAAATTTTAGCTAGGTCTAGGTGAAAGAGGGTCAAAAAGCAGAAAGAAACAGTAAAAATCGTGCTTCAGGTGGCCGGTCCCCTTAAATATATGGTCGACCCCTTTAATTTTAAGGGGACCGCCCCATTGAGATAAGGGGGCCGCCACCTGGAAGTGTCCAGAATTTCCAGGTTTTTGTTTTCTTTCAAAAAATGGCAAAAAGGTGGACTATTTTGTGGCCATTTTGCAGCAAGTTCTAATTTTTATAGCAACTAAGACTGCAACATTTAACAAGTAAGAACATGTAAACAAGCATGCAAGAAGGTAAAATAAAAGTCTTCAATAAAAACCATATTAAGCAAATAGTTTTAATACTCCTAATAGTTGTAATGCTCTTAAGATTTCTTAAACGAGAGAAGTATGTTGTAAACACATTTAAATGAGACTTGTGTTTGTATTTATGACCCTAGTGTGTGCCTATATGCGACAAATGTGGAGTAACGATTATTTCGACTCTAAGATAAGAAAACCTAAGAAATAATCCAAATGCTCCTTGATTTAATGTTGCTCAATCAAGTTTGTTGAAAAATATATATTATATTATATATTTTGACAACAAATGTGAGATTATTATGCATGATTTGAAAAATGTTTTTAGCATATATCAACAATGTATGAAAATAGATTTTTCATGTACTCCTAGTCGTGAGAAGAATTTTAATAAAAGGTATTGGGACTTACATATACATATATTAAGTAGAAAATCTTAAGCCTTGGCAAAACCGAGGTTACGTAGTCTTGTATATAGATTATTCTTTTGAAAAGTTCCCAATCTTTGATTTTGTGCAAAATAGAATCCTAGACTCAGATTTAAGGAAAGAAAAAAATATAAAACTTTGTACCTACTGTCAGATGGCCGGTCCCCTTAAATACATGGCCGGCCCCTTTAATTTTAAAGGGACCACCCATTAAGAATTAAGAGGGCCGCCCATCTGACGAATACATTTTCCTAATTTTTCAATTTTAGCATTTTAGTTTTGATTGTAGTTCATTGTTCTTGTTTACTTTTGTACCTTATCAATCATTTATAGTAATGAGACTACTTAATAAGTATTTAATCAATTTGTTCCATCATTCCTAGACCTAGACGTAAGTAATTAAAAGGCTCACGTTTAAGGGGTTTAGTTAGAATATCGGCAATGTTATCTTCCGATGAAACCTTTTCTATGGAAATATTTCCTTTTTGAACATTGTCACGAAGGAAATGGTGACGAATCTCAATGTGTTTTGTACGAGAGTGTTGTACGGGATTTTTACTTAAGTCTATAGCCCCTTTGTTATCACACATTATAGGAATGTCATCTAACCTAATGCCATAATCTACGAGAGCTTGTTTCATCCATAGTGCTTGTTGACATGCCTTTCCGGCGCTTACATATTCGGCTTCGGTAGTGGAAATAGCAAGAGCGGTTTGCTTCTTCGAAAACCAAGATGTTAAACAACATCCCATAAACGTGCAAATACCACTAGTGCTTTTTCGGTCCACATAATCTCCCGCATGATCAGAGTCCGCATATACTATAGTTTCTATGCCGGACCCCTTAGGATACCATAATCCTAAGTGCGTAGTGCCTTTAACGTATCGGAAGATACGTTTAACCGCTTCAAGGTGAGAGGTTTTGGGATCCTCTTGGAAGCGTGCACAAAGGCAAACACTAAACATGATATCGGGCCTACTTGCCGTTAAGTATAGTAAACTACCTATCATACCTCTATACTTGGTATTATCTACGGACTCACCTTCTTCGTCTTTCGTGAGTTTTGTTTCCGTAGACATAGGAGTTTTCATTGGCTTAGAGTCTTCTAATCTGAATTTTTTAAGCATTTCTTTTATGTATTTTGATTGGTTAAAAAATATACCATCTTCTAATTGTTTTATTTGTAGTCCTAAGAAAAAATTTAGTTCCCCCATCATACTCATTTCAAACTCATCGTGCATGATCTTGGCAAAATCATCACACATTTCTTGACAAGTTGATCCGAATATAATGTCATCGACATATATTTGGACAATGATGAGATTGGGTTCTTTCTTTTTAGTAAAGAGAGTGTTATCTACCATTCCCATGGTGTAATCATGTTTAATAAGAAAAGCTTTCAATCTATCGTACCAAGCTTTAGGAGCTTGTTTAAGTCCGTAAAGCGCTTTCTTGAGTCTATAAACATGATTAGGTTTTGTGAAGTCAATGAATCCCGGAGGTTGTGTCATGTAAACCTCCTCATTGATAAAACCGTTAAGGAATGCACTCTTTACATCCATTTAAAATAATTTAAAGTCTAATGCGCATGCATAAGCTAATAATATTCTTATGGATTCTAGTCTAGCTATGGGTTCATAAGTTTCATCATAATCAATTCCTTCTTGTTGATTATAACCTTAGGCGACTATCCTAACTTTATTTCTAGTTACAATGCCATTTTCGTCGAGCTTATTTTTATACACCCATTTGGTTCCAATAATGGTCATATTCATAGGATTAGGGACTAATTCCCAAACATCATTTGATATAAATTGGTTTAGTTCTTCTTGCATGGCCATTACCCAACTTTTATCTTTTAAAGCTTCATTTATATTTTTAGGTTCTATATCTTTTAAAGCTTCATTTATATTTTTGGGTTCTATTGTTGAAAGAAAACAAAAAAAAATTACTTTTGTCTTGAGCTTGTGATCTAAGAGTTTTTTTATTTAGATTACCAATAACATTATCTAGGGGATGACTTTTAGATTCTTTAATGTTTACGATTTTATTATTTTCTAGAGATGTATCTTCGAGATCATTGCCTAAGGATTTTTTTTTATTAACCTCAATAGCTTCTTCTCCGACTAAATCATCATCTTTCAGTGGCGATGTTTTAGGTGGGGGAGGAGTTTCATCGAATGTCACATTTAAAGATTCTTCGACTTTCATTGTTTGTTTATTAAGAATTATGTAAACTTTATTATTTTGCGAGTATCCTAGAAAAACACCTTCGTACGACTTTGGGTCAAACTTGGTGAGGTAATATTTTGTATTAATTATGAAGCATTTGCTTCCAAATACTTTGAAATAGTTAAGGTTTGGTTTTCTACCTCTTAATAATTCGTATGGGGTTTTTCCTAAAATACATCTAATGGAAATTCTATTAATTATATACGTTGACGTATCGACCGCATTACACCAAAAATTTTGTGGAATAGATTGTTCATTTAACATGGTTCTACTCATTTCTTGTAGAGTGCGATTTTTTTTTCTACTACCCCATTTGATTGTGGAGTACGAGGAGCGGAGAAATTATGATAAATCTCATTTAAGTCACAATAGTTTCCGAATTGTACTTCATTATCAAATTCCCGACCATGATCCGTTCTAATTGACACTATAGAACATCCTAATTTATTTTGAATCATTTTACTAAATATTTTGAATTCTTCGAATGCTTCGGTTTTATTTCCTAAAAATCTAGTTCATGTATATCGAAAATAGTCATCTATAATTACTAAGGTGTAAAGATTTCCTCCATAACTTCGTACGGCGGATGGGCCAAATAAGTCCATGTGTAATAATTCTAAGCATCTAGTTGTTGACACTATATTTTTGGCTTTGTGACTCGCGTGAGTTTGCTTTCCAATTTTGCAAGCGTCACAATAATGTCGATCAAATTTAAGCTTAGGTAGATTTCTAACTAATTTCTTAGAAGCCAATGATTGAATTAATTGCATATTTGCGTGACCTAATCTCCTATGCCATAAAGTAGAGTTTTCGTCTAAGGTTGCAAGATGATTCTGAAAATTCCTTACTATATATATATATAATATATGTAAATATATAATAAGTACTCCCAAAATATCAATTAATAAGAGTGAGTAAGTATTCCGTAAGGTTTTTAAGAAGGAATATTACTTTTATCCAAAGTAAAATCTAAAACCTTCCCGAGTCGTGTCCCGACGAGGCGTGAATTGAAAATTGAGGTTAAGTTCGTGATCGAGTGATTGAATCTATTTCTAAAAATAATATGCAAAAACAAATAAACACAAGTAAACAATTAAAGATTGGACCTAAAAACGTTACCGGGAATCTAAAAAAACGCGACTTAAAACCTAAATTATCAAATTTTAACCCTACAAAAGCAAATTTAATTTTTAAAAGTCTTAAATGATAAAAGAAAATTTTAGAAAAAAGAATTATATTTTTTTGACTTTTATATTTTTTATTATGAATTAAAAACACTTTTAAACTAAAAAAATGCATTAAAAATACTAAACTAATTTAGAAAATTCCTAAAAATTCAGGGAAAGTGCTTAAGACAATACTAATTCTATGAAAAATAAAATCGAACTACCAGCATAATGAAATAAGCTGGAAATAAGCCTAAAAGGGCTTATAGCTTAAACTGGCAAAATGGTGTTAAATTTTAAATGTATCAAACTATGAATGAAAAAGACCCCATGGCAGTTGGTAGTGAAGTGTGTGTTTAAAACGTTTGGGAGTTAAGGTTGAGGTCCCGGGTTTGAAACTGGGGCCTCCCTATACTCCTAAATGTTTTTATTTTTGAAATTTTTTTTATGAAAAAGCTTTTAAAGACTAAAATAAGCAACTTTTGTGAAAACACTTTTGCTGAAAACCAGAAATAAGCTAAAATAGAACTGACAGAATGCTCTTTAAGACTTAGACAAAATAAGCTAAAACTGAATTGCTTTTTAAGACTAGTTAGGCTAAAGAAAAACAAAATAAGCTAAAACAGATCATAGGCTAGACTTAATAAGGACTTATGACTATAAATAAACTAACACAATTAGCTGAAAGCAATTAAAAGCACTAAAATAGTTTGACACAAAATATTCTAAAAAAAACTTACACTACTACTTTTAAGCTAAAATTAAGACTAAATTAGCAGAGGGAGAAAACTAAAAGCTCAAAACAGATAAAGTGTTATCCCCTATTAACACAAATAAGCAAAAATTAAGCAGAATAAATCAAGAAATAAGCTAGAAATCAGCATAATAAAGTAGCAGATTTACTTAAAGAAGCTTTAAGGCTTTTAGCCTTAAACTGGTTTTTCTTATAAGCTTAAACCTAAGCCAAATAAGCTACAAGTACCTTAAACCTAACCTAATAAGCAAATCTAAACAAAAATTAACCAAATCCAATAAGCCATAAGCTCATAAATAAAATAAGCAGTTTGGGGTGAAAGTTATGAAACAGCCTACAAGGGCACTTTTAACCTAAAAATTAAGCTAGATAAGCTATCATCTAAGGTCTAAAAGCTAAAAACAGATAAAGTCACTACTATAAACTACTAGAATAAGCAAAAATTAAACATTTTGAAAAACTAATAAGCCAGAAAAAGACTTATGAAAAAGGCTGATTACACTATATTTTTGGGTTTTTTTCAAAGGTTTTTAAAATGACCAAATGGATTTTGCAGCCTTGATTTTAAGCTAGTAAATGATGTTTTAAGTTTCTAAAAAGCTCAACAGATTGAGCTTAACACCCAATGAGCTTGTGCAAACAAACTCAGACCCTAGAACAGATTTTAACTAATCTAAAAATGAGATTGAAAAATGGCTTTTTAAACTTAAAAACTGAAACAAAACTTTGACAGATTAATACCAAAACAACAAGACTTAAGCACACTTGACCAACACTTTTCCTACTGCATTTTGACACTAAATAGAGTAAAAACAAGACCTTAAAACAACCTTTTAAGCAAGAATCAAATACAACAGTTTGAAAGAGTTTTAAGACCACAGTTTCAAAGAACTTGTAGCTCAAACCTTAAAAATTGATTTTAAACTTTAAAAACTTTTTAAAACAGATTAAAACAACTTAAAAGTACTTGACAAAGTTGGATTGATGACCCATAACAATTTTTAACACTAATTTGACCCATTTTAGAGCTTACCCTAAACACTCCTTTAAAAATCCAAAAGTCATTTTTAAGCTAAGTTTAACTGTTTTAATGCTAAGATTTTTAAAAACAGATAACCCACAATGGAAATTAAGCACTAATAAGCAATAAAAACACAGAGTTAAGCACTTAAAATAATCAAACAAGATAAGCATTATTAAAAGCTAAAACTAACAGTTTTATATGAAAACATAAAAAAATAAGATCTAAACTACAAGAAAGAATAAATAAGCATTAGACATCAATAATAAGCATAAGCAAGCAGAAAATAAGCAATAAATAAACTAACAATAAATAAGCTAAAAAGAAGTAAAAAATGAAACTTACAAGGCCCTTTGCTTAAATAAGGGTATAAAAGGCTCTTAAAGCTGTTCAACAAGCTCTAGCTTATCATAGATAAGCTAGTGTGGTCATAAAAGCCCTTCCAGGTTTAGCGTTTCTTCCAAAATAAGATGTGGTATTTAAGGAGTTGATTTTTGGTGAATTTAGCTTAAAAGCTTAAAGCTATGTAAAAGTCTATGTTGCTTTATAAAAACAAATTATATAAGAGCTTATTAGAGCTTATCACAACTTATAATTCATTAACCCAAGTAAAGACAAAATTTCATAAAACAACTTAAAATTTTATTAACCTTAAAAATGTTTTATAATACTTAAAACAAAATACAATGAGCTGATTTAAAAAAAGCAGTAAAGTACAATAAAAGACCTATACTAAATTGCTTAAAAGCTAGATCAGACTCTCCCTCTATTGTGTGAAAACACATACTACTTATAGCCGTTTGAGAAGTTCTTCAACTTTGAAGTGTGTTTCTTGTGTGATTGCTCTCCAAGCCTTAATCTGAGCCCTTCAATTATCTTGTTCTTCAGGTTCTTGAATCACAGCCCTTGATTCTTTGTGATGTCCCATAGCCAATGAAAAACCATGGGATTGCCAAGGTTGAATTGGCACCTTGTGGAGTGGGGTTGAGTTGGGAAAGTGATGGGTTTGTTTTGGGATGCAGGGGTCGAGGTGAAAGAGACAGATGAATAGTGGGATTGGCGGGAAAGGTTTTATACGTTTTGAGGTAACGGGTGTTAAGGTAAAAGGGTAACAGTGTTAAGGGTGTAGGGACTAACAGTATTAGTCCCTAAGGACTAACGACGCAAACCCTTAAGGATTAATGGTGCAATCCCTTAAAAGGGTGTATGGTTAAGTCTAATGGACTTATATGTTTTGTTTTGGGCCGGTTTAGATTTAGGGCTTTTTTAACTTGTAAGACTTTTTAGATAAAGGCTTAATGGGCTGACCTGGCCCATTAAATGGGGTGCGATGTCTTTGGCTTTGACTCTTCACGCTCTTTCCATCCCATACCCCGTTTTGTCAGTTTTTCGCTTTCGTATTTGTCCTTTAGTGATATTTCGATAACTGCACAGTAAATACAAAGCAAAACAAACATAATTTGGTATTGTTATGTCCTTTTTGGTCACTTAGGACTCCGTTTTTTATAGGTAAAAGGTATGTGTAATTAAGCACATACCAAAATCCCCCATACTAAACTATTGTCGTGTCCTCACGCAATGCCATAAGTAAACACTTTAGAAAACCAAGAATCTCAATCCCCCTCGACTAATTACCTCGAAAAGTAGCTAAGTGTTCATCAAAGGGAATTAAAGAATCATAAGCTTTGAAAAGCCCCGTTTTGACCATTTTTAACTATTTACACTAATTACCACACATATTTTTTTATATTTTTCTTTTTTCTTTTTCTAACTAGAATGTCTGGACTTTCGTTATTTTCATAACCTTTAGGGTCATAGAACAAGAAGCACTTCCAATCCTAAAAATGCCCAAAAATGATAAAATTTGTCTATCCCTGATTTTTCACTTGTCCTAGACCAAGCTTAAAAACGAAATCACCGTTAAATATAACGCGTTCTAACCCAAAAAGATGCTAACCACTACTCCCATAACTTGTAACCTTAGTGAACACTTTTTCACTCCCGACAATATTCAATATATTATGTGAATGTGCTTATTTCGAATTCAACATGGATCAATCTTTTTAAGAAAAACTGTAATAATTCCTATGCCTTCCACGTTCCACCTCAAGAATATGATTTTTGAAAGGCGAGATCATTCCCATAGTAGAGCTGACTTCTTCCGGGACACCAAAATCCCCAGCAGAGACCCGGACTTAGTGACCAGCTTTTGACCACGCCCACAGATAATAGTATCAGTAACCACGAAACGACCTTCGGTTTCAAAAACTCTTAGGCTTCCCGTTAAACAATTCATTTAGAAAAACCACAACTTAAAATGAAATAGTCTTAGTTCAAAAGCATATTTAAATTTAAGAAAAAGAGATTTTCCTTATGTTTATTAAATCACATATATTACACTTAATACAATTACACATCCTTTAAACGAAGGAAATCCTCAACCTTTTTGAAGGCTGCAACATCGGTTGTGAGCCGGCAAGATGCAGCAAACTTTTATCAGTCTCGGATAATTACTATGTGCCTTATTTAGAAGACTGCAACATCGGTTGTGAGCCGACAAGATGCAGTAAACTTTTATTAGCCCACAGTTTTTATTATTATTACCTCATTCATTTTTTATTTTTTTATATTACCACTATATAGAGAAAATTTCTTTTTAGAAAATTTAAGTATAAATTTGAACTAAGACTAAATAAATTATTGTTATCGACTATACTTCAAAAATTGTTGATTTAAGCTTAATTTTCGAAAAGAGCACGTATTATTAGTCTGGTTAGAAGCTTATGGGAGAAAAAGCCACAAACTATACTTATGAGCTCTTAAGATTTCCAACTAATCCTTTCTTAGCAACTAACTCATAATTAACTCTATCATTTCTCGTTCTTCGCAAATTTAAAATTTTTAATAAAAAGATCCGCGAATGCTTAGTCAAGTTTATAACGGTTAAGAGACAAAGCTAAGAGTTCAACACGCTCGATAGAGTCAAAATTTATTCTTATTTTACCCAGCAGGAAAGTCAAACATTGTGACAAAACACTTATTTTATTTTTGAAATTCTTTAATTTTTGCATAAAATCACAATTTTTTTTTAATTTGGTGGTAAAAACGGGATTACGTGAAAACAACGACTGCAGGCACAATCAAATTGATAGACCCTCCTATACTAGAACTGAACATTGTCCTCAATGTTTTAAGAAGGGTCTCTACGTAAATCTAAGGCCGTGTATTAAGTGTGCACAAAGATAAATGTTAGTCGATAAGATTTAGGATATTGGATTCCCATAATTATGCAAAGGATTGAAGCTTGAGTGAACGAAGGACAAAACCACGAGCACGAGAGGCTTCATAATCCGGGGTAAACCTGGACATACACAAAAACCACAAAACACGAGAAAGGAAGAGGCGAACCTCCTCACATCACACTTATTCATTACTATTATTATAAATATATTAGGATAAGCATGGGTTGCCACCCACGAAGCACTTGTTTATTAATGAGTCGCTAAGCTTGACTCGTCCCCGAATTTAGTTATCCATGGGGAAGGTTTGGAGATCCGGGACAACCATGGGTGGTATGTCCCCTCCAAATTAGTGTTTGAGTCTATGACCGTTCACCTTAAAGTTTGGTCCGTCGGTTTGAGATAACTCAACGGTACAATAAGGGAAAACTTTAGCAACGATGAACGGTCCGGTCCAATGGGTTTTGAGCTTGCCCGAGAAGATCTTTAATTGAGAATTGAAGAGAAGAACTCGATCACTAACGTTGAAAACGTGGTTCTTAATCTTGGAGTCATGA
>BQNB010092225.1:3065-16365 GCA_026074375.1 Tanacetum coccineum | reverse complement strand
GTGCAAATTTGATACTAGTGTGAT
Source organism: Tanacetum coccineum (assembly GCA_026074375.1). Lineage (NCBI taxonomy): Eukaryota > Viridiplantae > Streptophyta > Magnoliopsida > Asterales > Asteraceae > Tanacetum > Tanacetum coccineum. The sequence goes on along the minus strand of BQNB010092225.1, from coordinate 16,341 downwards.
GACTGTTGTTATAAGAAAACTCCACCAAAGGTAGGTGTCTATCCTATCCTAAAATCAATCACACAAGCACGCATCATGTCCTCTAAAGTTTGGATGGTTCTTTCACTTTGACCATCGGTTTGCAGATGATAAGCCATACTCATGTACAATTGAGTACCTAGAGCTTTGTTCAGTGATTGCCAGAATCGAGATTTAAATTTACTATCTCGATCAGAAATAATCGAAACTGGCACACCATGCTTTGAGACAACTTCCCTCAAGTATTGTCTCATCAACTTTTCCATTGAGTCAGTTTCCTTCATTGGTAAGAAATGAGCTGGTTTTGTGAGTCGGTCAACAATTACCCAAATTGTATCTTGACCAGACGACGTCTTTGGCAACTTACTAACAAAATCTGTAGTAATGTCTTCCCACTTCCATACTGGGATCACAGGTTAAACCAATAGACCAAAAGGTTTTTAGTATTCAACCTTGACCTTAGCACATGTCAAACACTTACTGACGTATGTGGCAATCTCAGCCTTCATATTCGGCCACCAATACAACTTTTTTAAATCTTGATACATCTTGTCCGATCCAGGAAGAATTGAGTATTTTGACTTATGCTACTCATGCATAATTACTTCTCTTAAATTTCCAAGATTAGGTATCCAACTCCTTCCATTCAAACATAATGTTCCATCAGCACGCGGCTCTAACTTCTTAACTATTCCTCCTAAATCCTCAGTTCCGTAATTTTCCTCCTTTCTTGCCTCATTTTGAGCCTTTAGAATTTACGCGTGAAGATTTAAACCAACCGTCATAACCAAAGCTCGAACTCGTAGCGGCTTAATCCATTCCTTTTGGCTTAAGGCATCTGCCACCACGTTCGCTTTTCCTGGATGATAATGAATCTCACAATCATAATCACTTAACAACTCCAACCATCTACGTTGTCTCATGTTTAACTCTTTCAGATCTAGAATATGTTGCAAACTCTTATGATCAGTGAACACAACGCACTTCGTATCGTACAAATAATGTCTCCACATCTTGAGAGCAAACACTACAGCTCCCAACTCCAAATCATGTATCGTGTAGTTCTTATCATGGATCTTGAGTTGGCGGGATGCATAAGATATGACTCTCTCCTTCTGCATCAACATTGCACCCAACCCCTTATAAGAAGCATCATAATAAACCACGAAGTTTTCAATTCCTTCGGGTAATGCCAAAATTGGTGCACCACACAACTTCTGCTTCAATTTCTGAAATGCAGCCTCTTCCTTTTCACTCCAATTGAATTTCACGCTCTTCTGAGTCAATTTGGTCATATGTTTAGTAATCTTTGAAAAACCTTCAATAAACCTTCGGTAACAACCGGCAAGACCTAAAAATTGACGAATCTCTGTCATAGTCTTGGGCAACGCCCAAGCCCTAATTGACTCTATCTTAGACGGGTCTACATGAATGCCTTTTTTATCAATCACGTGACCGAGAAATTGTACCTTAGAAAGCCAAAATTCATACTTTGAAAACTTGGCGTACAATTCCTCCTTCTTAGGTAACTCCATAATTTGCTTAAGATGTCCTTCATGTTCTACTTTGTTCCTTGAGTAGATCAAAATGTCATCTGTGAACACGACAACAAATTTATCCAAGAATGGCTTGCACACCCGATTCATCAAATCCATGAATACCGCCGGTGCATTTGTCAATCCAAAAGGCATTACTTGGAACTCGTAATGACCATAGCGTGTCCTAAACACCGTCTTTGGAATATCCTCATCACGAAATTTGAGTTGGTATCGATTCTTGGGAGTGGGTATCGTTTCTTAATAGTAAGCTTGTTCAGTTCATGATAATCGATACACATTTGAAAAGGTCCATCTTTCTTTTTGACAAACAAGACCAGAGCTCCCCATAGTGAAGAACTTGGCCTTATAAATCCTTTGTCAGAATGTTCTTGTAGTTGCGCAGACAGTTCTTGCATTTTCGACGGAGCAAGTCTATAAGGGGCTCGTGCCACAGGTGCAACACCATGGACTAAGTAAATTTGAAATTCAACTTGTCGCACAAGTGGCAATCCAGGCAAGTCTTCTAGAAAGACTTCTGGAAATTTTTGTACAAGTAGCACACCCTCTAGTCGCTTCTCATACGACTTGACTTATGTTTCCTTCTTTGTAACTTGCGCCAGAAATACCTGACAACCCTTCTCTATATACTTCTGAGTCTTCGCATACGATATTATACTCAACGTCTATTTCTTTCCCTCATCACTCCTATCTCCTCGAACGATCAGAATTTCATCTCCAAAAGAAACACGTATGATCTTCTCGTCACAGACGATCACTGCATGATTATTCGCTAGCCAATCCATACCGATGATGACGTCAAAACTACCAAGCTCTACGGGCATTAAATCTATGTTGAACGGATGATCTAATAATCCTATGGTATAACCTCTAAGCATAGTATTTGTTTCGGAAATCCTTTCGTCGTCTAATTCGACAGCATAACTAACGTCTAAGGTATCGGGGATTACATCAAGCAAGGTACTAAAAGCAGCCAGCACGAAACTTCGATCGGCACCCGAATCAAATAATACAGAAGCATAATGGTTGTTAAGAAGAAACGTACTTATGACAACGTTGGATCCTAGGTTTGCATCTCCTCCACCAATAGCATAAGCTTTCCCTCTAGCTTCAAGAATAACAAGCTTATTTCCATGGTTCTGATTCTTTAGTGTGGGACAATCCTTTTTGAAATGCCCTGGCCTTCCACATTCAAAAACATGTAACAATCGTTTGATTCACCACCGGGCCCTCTGATTAACTACCGCGGGAAATGTGGGCTTAGAATCCCTGGTCAAATGACCAACCTTTCCACAACTTCTACACTTTATAGTGCATGGCCCGACATGGTGTAACTTGCACTTGTTGCAAAGAGGGTGAGGTCCAGCATAAACCCTCCTATTATTACCACCAGCCGTGTAGGCTCTGGCCATATTCGACCCTCCCATATTCTGCCTCTTGAACGGGGGTTGTTGTGCATGGTTGTCCCTTTTATTGCTCTTAAACTTTCTTTTGTTTTCAGCACTCCTAATTGCATAAACTTTAAAATTTTGGTCCATCAAGATGTTAACCAACCGAATTGCATCCTGGAGTCTCATTGGTTCAGCAGACATCACATTCCCTTGAATGTTGTCAGGGAGACCTACAACATACCTCTCAATTCAGTCTTCCTCTCCTGGAACCATTCAAGTACACAACAGAGTCAACTCTTGAAATCTCTAAGTATAAGCAGCCAAATCATTATTCTTTATAGTCAAGTTCCACAACTGATAACACTCAAATTATACATGTTTTTATATGCGTTATCATTGATTATATATATATAAATTGGTTAATTATAAGAACTATTGGTATAGAATAGAGTATATTTGCTATTGTAGGTTCTTAGGATGTGTTGTGGAAGAAAACGAAAGAAAACACGAAGAAATGAAAACGAAGAAAAGACTCAAGTTGAATGCTTCCCGACACCTGTTTTGATCATAACTCGGTCATACGAACTCCGTTTTAGTTGATTCAAGCGGCCACGTGAGCGAAATTGAATTATCTAAAACCATGAAAAAGGCCAACTTCTGAAAATGAACAAAAGTACACCGCACTTGCAGAAAGTGCAGCGCACTTTTTCACCAGAACTAAAAAAAAAAATTTAACACTCAAAGTGCAGCTGTTTTACCCTAAGTGCGGCGTACTTTTGAGGCGGTGGAGAAAATTAAATGCAATTAAATTCTAAGTGCATTAACTCACTATGTACTGCGCACAAATAAGTGTGTGCGTCACACTTTGGCCCCAGAAAAGCCTATAAATACCCTCATTGGCTCTTCCATTTGGTATCTCTCTCATACAATCTTCATACATCTTACACACACAATCTCTAAAGCCTTTGGAGAGGAGGAAGGAGTGGTGAGGATCCTTGGATCCAATGATCCAAACACCCCTTTAATCCGCCACTTATCACCATTCCACCACCATAACCATGAATTTCCAGAGTTCTAACACCATATCTAGCCTACATATCATCCATTTCCAGAATCTAAACACTTTCCACTTTGATTCTTAGAGGATTCATACCAAATTCTCTTAAGATCATCACCATAAACCTTGTTACCAAACACTTCATTTGGTGATACGTTGCGGATTTCCAGAAGTTATGTACTATATTTCGGGTTATCTCAGTAGCAATTGGTTGTTGGTTGATCATGGAATTGTTAGTTTTTTAATTGGTGGTTATTGTAGTCGAAATATTAGTAATGGTACTTTGTTCTCATATGTGAAACATGAATAATATTTTGATGATTTTGCTATGACTTATGAATATTCATGTTTATGAATTCAATGTTATCTTGCTTGGATCCTTGTTTATTTTTTGGTATATCATTGCAATTGAAATAGGCCGAAAGGGTTAATTGTCTTGATGTATTTTGAACCGTTTGTCTATGACGTGTCAATATCATACTTGTGAGAATTGTGTGGTAAATTGATAAATAACCAAGTAGAATGATGTTTAAGACCCTTCCTTATGTTGACTGACCGGGTTGGGAGGAATTCATAGGTATGCATATTTGATATAAACTATTCTTAATGCGCTCATGATGATGTAGTATATAGGCCGAAAGGATTCTGTGTTACCATTGGTAGATATGCTTGTTATTATGATTACCCGTCATATATGACTTGTATGCTTTATTTATATAAAGTTTTGCTCTATCTCTATCTATTATGTTATGTGGATCATGTCTTATTTCTTGCCTGCTTAATACACACGTTTAGCTATTTGACCCGTGACAATCATTTAGCTTTGTTACTTAATAAACAATCTGTGAATTGCTACAAATCCCGTGGAATGACCTGGACTTACCTAATACTATATTACACTCAAATAGGGTATACTTGCCCGAATGTTGTGTTTTTAGTCAAAATCGATATTTCTAGTTATTAAAAATTTAAAGCTTGTAAGAAACACACATCAAGTTTTTGGCGCCGTTGCCGGTGATTTGTTTAGTTGTTTTCAGATTGTTTGCTAAGTCTTGTGCATCTTACGTGAGTTTAAATCTCTTAAATCTTTAAAATATGTCTGCTGTTACAGAAAGTACGGCGCACAACTAACCTTGTGCGCTGCACTTCCCCTGTCCCCGTTTCTTATTTTGTAGGTTTACACCAGAAGTACGCCGGTTTCACACCACAATCGCCGTACTTATTTTACAAATCAACATTTATAAACTCGCCGTACCGTTTTCTGGCAAACGGAACCCAAAAAATCACTTTTCTTCAGGAAGTACGCCGCACATCCTATTTGTGTGCTGGTTTTTCTGAAAACCCAGGAAGCTGTACTTTACCCAAGTACGCCGCACTTTCTGCAAATTTTCACAAACATACTCTGAATCAAAACCAAAACCCAAACAAAACCCCCAAATCTTTAAATCTCAGGTACGTGATCATTTGAAATTCTTTTTTATATGATTATATGCCTTGTAATTTTGTGAATATTTAGTTGTCATTCAAAAACAAAAAAAAAACCAAAAAAAACCAAAAAGATTTTATTTCTAAATTGTTTTTGCTTATTTTGTTTTCTGACATGTTCCTGTTGATATAATAAACATGTGTTTTGTTAGTTTGTTTATATTGCTTGCATTTCATCTATGAAAAATATAATTTTCAGAAATTTTGCAGTAAGTACGCCACACAATTAATTTTGTGTGTCGCACTTTGCACCTGCAATAACCAAAAGAGTCAGTTGTGTATAAAAATAAATCATATGCATTTTCTTTTTATGTTATGTGAATACTTGTTAAATATTTTTATTTATTTATTCATCTTAGTTTGTTTGTTTATGTGTGTTTGTTCGCATTATTTAATAAAAAGTTAAAAACTATAAAAATCTAAAAAAAAGTTTTTTTTTGTTTCTTTTTAATCTGTTTGTTTGTGATTGTATCTGTTTATATATGTGTTCTTAACTAATAAAGTGTAATAACAATATATATATATATATATATATATATAATATTTTCTGTCATAATAAAACCGCCGCACATACATTATTGTGCGGCGCACTTTTGTACCATTTTTGCCGCGAGCCCAATTTAAATTTCAAAATAATAATAAAAAATTTTAGATTCAAAGTACGCCGCACTTTCTTTTAAGTGCGACGCACTTCTGGTCTGAAGAAGAAAAAAATAATAATAAAAATAAAATATAAATAATAATTTTAAAAGAATTTTTTTTTTAAAAATTGTTAATTTTTTTTAAAATAATAATCAAAGTAATTTTGTAAATTATTGTATGTTAGATTTGTGTCTAAAAATTGAAAAACCCAAAAATATTTGTTGTAATATTTTCTTTGTAATAACTTTTCGTACCTTAAATAATTATTATGTGTTTAATATGTATTTGTCTTTAAGCCAAAACCCATATATATAAAAAAACTAAAAATCCAAAAAGATTTTATGCGTGCTTGTTTTTAGTAAATTATGTATAATAAAAATTTTAAAAATATATATATGAAAAAAAAATGTTTTGAACTTTGTGGGTGAGTTCGCTGTAAACCCTCACGAGACTATAACTCGTCCACTCGGGACACCGAGGGGTTTAAAGGCTTATTGCATACGCTAAATGCAACCGTGGTGCCTACGAAAGTGCGCTTTAGTATTTTACGGTTTTTGTAGTTTAGTTTATTTTGCAGATTAAAAAAATAGGTGGAGATTGGATTGGTGGTTGGCATCTTATCAATTGGGGAATGTGATTAGTATATTACATGTGGTAGAATACACATGCTTGGCGTTCTGGTTTGCATCATATCTTCCAAAATTCAACCGAGCACTTATAAGCCCCGAGAAGTTTCGTTTCTCTTATATTTATTTTCCTCATTATCCTACCTTTAAGTTATTTTATGATTACGCATAATGCTTAACTTAAGTGTGGGGGGAAAATGAATTGGAAAATTAGACTCATTATTAATTTATAATTTTTGTTCGCCCTCGGTAATCTAAAAATCTATTCGTTTTTAAATTTTTTTTACCACTTAGGTTAATATATTAGAATAAAACGTAATAATAAAAAAATAAAGTTTTCGAAATCAAAGATGTGTCCCGATTGATAAACCAGATCCGACTCGGGATTGATAACATTACTTGCGCATATTTAACCATTCCAGTAAATATGTGAGGATTTTGAGCCTGTATATAGCATATGTATTTTATGCTTGATTCCTTTGATTATGAGTGTGCCAGTGATTTATTGATTCTAGAACTTGTGCTTGATAATCATTACGAGACCGCAGTGAGATCACGTTCGCGTGATATAGGTATTTTTATGTGATAAAGAGGCAACTTAGGATTTAACCCAAATGGCCATTCCATTTCATTTATTCATTTAGCTAATTACACTGATTAGCTAACCACCCAAATAAAACCCTTATGTTAGCACTCATCTTTAGTGCTAGATACCCCTAGTTTAACCCGCTGAACCATTCTATTCATCTTTCTCATCCAGAAAAAAAATGAAAAATAAAAAAATATTACCTTTAGCCTAGCCTTACCCTTTGTCGAAAGTCCTATGGTTGGTTGCTAGTTGCTCGGTATGATTGGATGATTTTTGCTGATAGTTTGTTCGCACTTTGCTATAAGTGCTGTGCCATTTCAATGAAGACGAAGGCTGCAGACTTTATGTTTTGTATTTTTTTTTGTGGTGTATCCTTATCTCAAGTGTGAGGGAATTGTTAGTTGGTGGAAGACATGAAAAAAAATGAGAGAAAAAAAAAGTAATGAAAAAAAATGTGAAAAAATGTGAAAAAAAGAAATAAAAGAAAAGTTGAATCGAAAAAAGAAGAAGACGTATGAATAAGTGTTGTTTGTTAGATGGATGTTGGTTTGTTCAATAACCTCGCGGGTTTGTGGATTGTCGTAACTAGCAACATGGGTTTCTTGGACTTGTCGACATATATATTATAAAACTATTTCTAGTATATATTTTCTATGCCTTATCCACACCCTTATAAACCTTTAGCCTGTACATTACAACCCAAATAAAAGTTCTCTTTTGATATTTATACCTGGTGCTTATGCCTTGTCGGTGCAGTTTTGTTTCTTGTACAAGCCTATGGTAACTTAATGAATCATGTCTGAGCAATTGAGTGTGAATTTTCTTTTACCCTCTATTACATCACATACGAGTGTTTGAGTGAATTATACTTTCCTTCTTCGTGAGGTGCTTAGTCATGTTATACAGCTTGAAGATCATTGGGTATTGTCAAACATCTCTGTTTTCACATATTAAAAATCCAAAAATATTTTTCATAAATCTATGTTTGTTTTGTAAAGCTTATCATTTTCCTTATTTTGCTTGAGGGCAAGCAAACCCTTAAGTGTGGGAGGGTGCTTGCGCTTTTTGCGATTATTTATAACAAAACCAAAAAATATTTCCGATTTTTCACACCCTATAAAAATTTTAAAAAAAATAAAAAGCAAAAAAATATCAAAATTTAAAATTTTCCCTTATCTTGTCGCCTAGGACCTTGTTTCTAAATTTTTTTTCTTAGATTTGCTTGATGGCAAACAAAGTTTTAAGTGTGGGGAGATTTGATAACGCTCATATTATACATGTTTTTATATGCGTTATCAATGATTTTATATATATAAATTGGTTAATTATAAGAACTATTGGTATAGAATAGAGTATATTTGCTATTGTAGGTTCTTGGGATGTGTCGTGGAAGTAAACGGAAGAAAACACGAAGAAATGAAGCTTAAACGAAGAAAAGACTCAAGTTGAATGCTTCCCGACACCTGTTCACTGTTTTGATCATAACTCGGTCATACGAACTCCGTTTTAGTTGATTCAAGTGGCCACGCGAGCGGAATTTAATTATCTACAACAATAAAAAGGGCCAACTTCTGAAAATGAACAAAAGTACGCCGCACTTTCAGAAAGTGCGACGCACTTTTTCACAAGAACTGAAGAGTTTTTTTTAACACTCAAAGTGCGGCGGTTTTACCCTAAGTGCGGCGCACTTTTAAGGCGGTGTAGAAAATTAAATGCAATTAAATGCTAAGTGCATTAACTCACTATATGCGTCGCACAAATAAGTGTGTGTGGCGCACTTTGGCCCCCGAAAAGGCTATAAATATCCTCCTTGGCTCTTCCATTTGATATCTCTCTCATACAATCTTCATACATCTTACACACACAATCTCTAAATCCTTTGGAGAAGAGGAAGGAGTGGTGAGGATCCTTGGATCCAATGATCCAAACACCCCTTTAATTCGCCACTTACCACCATTTCACCACCATACTACCACCATAAACCACCACCATAGCCATGAATTTCCATACATATCATCCATTTCCAGAATCTAAACACTTTCCACTTTGATTCTTAGAGGATTCATACCAAATTCTCTTAAGATCATCACCATAAACCTTGTTACCAAACACTCTATTTGGTGATACGTTGTGGATTTCCAGAAGTTACGTGGTATATTTCAGGTTATCTCAGTAGCAATTGGTTATTGGTTGATCATGGAATTGTTAGTTTTAGATTGGTGGTTGTTGTAATAGAAATATTGGTAATGGTACTTTGTTCTCATATGTGAAACATGAATAATATTTTAATGATTTTGCTATGACTTATGAATATACATGTTTATGAATTCAATGTTATCTTGCTTGGATCCTTGTTTATCTTTTGGTATATCATTGCAATTGAAATAGGCCGAAAGGGTTAATTGTCTTGATGTATTTTGAACCGTTTGTCTATGACGTGTCAATATCATACTTGTAAGAATTGTGTGGTAAATTGATAAATAACCCAAGTAGAATGATGTTTAAGACCCTTCCTTATGTTGACCGACCAGGTTGGTAGGAATTCATAGGTATGCATATTTGATATAAACTATTCTTAACGCACTCATGATAATGTAGTATATAGGCCGAAAGGATTCTATGTTACCATTGATAGATATGCTTGTTATTATGATTACCTGTCATATATGACTTGTATGATTTGTTTATATAAATTTTTGCTCTATCTCTATCTATTATGTTATGTGGATCATGTCTTGTTTCTTGCCTGCTTAATACACACGTTTAGCTATTTGACCCGTGACAATCATTTAACTTTATTACTTGATAAACAATCTGTGAATTACTACAAATCCCGTGGAACGACCTGGACTTACCTAATAATATATTACACTCGAATAGGGTATACTTGCCCAAATGTTGTGTTTTTAGTCAAAATCGATATTTCTAGTTATTATAAATTTAAAGCTTGTAAAAAACACACATCAACAACTCAGTTTCCATTTTCTGTATCTCGTTCCTTGGACAATACACTTCCGTCATCAACTTCATAAGATCTCTCCATGTCATAGAAAACACAACATCAACTCTAATTGTCCTTTTGTGTGAATTCCACCAAGTTAATGCCATATCTACAAAGTGCAATGGCATACATTTTTTTTTTTTTTTTTTTTTTTTTTAACTTGATACACCTCTAGACAATTGCTGATGTGGAACACTGTTTCCATCTTCTCAAACCATCTTGTCAAACCTACAACTCCTTTAGTCCCTTTGAAGTTAAGCTGTTGACACTTCACGAAGTCGACTTGCATAACACCTCTACCATTCTCATTTAGATTTCCATTTCCGTTGTTTCCTCCATCACCATGGTTTCCATTCCCATTTCCACTATTTGTATTTCCACCATTTCCATTTCCACCATTTCCGTTATAGTCGTCACTGCCATTTTGACTTTGAATTTCGGCCTTGAGAGCGTTAGCAGCACGGGTTGCCTCATAGTTAGCCAATGCCTCAGCCACTCGCTGGGCAATGAGCTATTTGATTGCTTCAGGGGTCATTCCAGAACGTGTGATAGTCATGTCCTAATCACAAGACATAACACATAATGAGATTTGAACGGTCTACGGTGACTTATAACGAGAATTAAATACATAATATGAAATAAAATATAATAACAATACGTTTTGCCAGAACAAATAAATAACAATATCGCATTAAGGATGAACACCGATAAATATTAATTAAGATTTCATATATATAAATATATAATATATATATATACTAAAATATATATATATATATATATATATATATATATAATAATATAATATATATATATATATATATTAATATCGAATTCGGTTACAATCAACCCTTGACGGAGAACTTGATTTACAATATTTCTACTACTAACATCTAGACCTAACCATCAGTCTAATGCCCTACATAACCAGGGTACTACCAAACTAAGGTCAAAATCCTAAACGCCTCTCAACAAACGACTCCAACCTCCTACGTCTCCTCCGAGCATCATCACGATCCCTATGAATCTAATGAAAATCCTCTTGAGAAAGTGCCATGTGACGACGAAGATTTTTAACCCGATCTCTCTCGATACTCAACAAGGCTCGAACCCTTAGGTTCTCCCGTCCTAACCTCCTAATCGTATCAGTCAAACCAGCTCTCTCTCCGCTAGCTATCAACTGACTAGCCTCCAACTGTCTCTGAGCAGTCTCAAACTCCGTAATCCTATCAAGAGGAACCTCCGACATGTAGTGAACTATATCATAAATGGTATCCTCAAGATCAGGAACATCTCCTATAGTGGACTCAGAAATACCACCAGCAACCAATAGATCTATAGCGATCTCCCTCGTACCTACCGCACTGGCCTCTGCCTCAAACTCCTCCTCATCCTCCCTAATACACTAGCAGCAATCTCAACTCCCATACCTATACCATGCTCAGTATGAGCTCCAACTCCATCACCAATACCTAAATCTGCAATAGCCTCTCCATCAGCAGTGCCAATCTCTATATGGTCCTCTCTGATATCCTCGAGTGATTATGAATCTCTGAACCTCTTGTGAGGTGGTAAAAGATCAGCATGAGTAGGGGCTATCGGTCTCGAAACAGAAGTAGATGATGGTACTGAAGTAATAAAGGATATGCATCTCTTGCGAGATGGTCCAACAGAAAGTGAAGATGAATCCAATGACCTCTCAAAAGATGAATCTAGGGATGACTCTAATGTCGTTGGTGGGTAAGGAGTAGACAATGGTGCAGACCTCCAACGTCTAAACGCCTTGCTATATCATGGAGTCAAAACTGAGGGATAAACCAACATAGATGATGCAACCCTAGTCGATGGTCCTGAATGAGTCTGACTTGATGCATCAAACCCTGAAGAATGAACTGATGATGTATCTAACAATGAATCTGAAGGTGAACCTGAAGAAGATAAGTCTGAAGAATCCGAAGATGAACCAGAAGAAGATGAGTCTGAAGTAAAGTCTGGTGAAGAATGATGATCCGATGAACGATGAGATACACGTCTCTATACAAGTCTACGAGCAAGAAAAGGTCCAACTCTCTTCCTAGCAGTCAACAACTTACGAGGCCCATTCAGATGGGTGTGGTAAGGTCGACCGAAAGGAATAGCCTCATCGGGTCGGATAAGAATCACTGGCCGTCGACGAATCCCGGGTGGAGCAACAACAAGAGCAAAGGGAAACTTATATGATGGTGCAAGTGTGTCATGAGATTATGATCCCGACTGTGAGGATTGACTAGATGCGACCATGTCCCTCTACCTTGAAACCATAGCATCATGAGCGGTAAGAGACTCATGCCTCTCGGTTCTCTACTCAGCAGGCTCGGACTTACTGTCCGCCTCCGAGTCATCAGAACACAAGAAGGGTGAAACCAATGGTAAATCTGGTGCTGGTGCTGGAGGTAAAGAATCCTCTGATGGATCAGAAGCAAAAAACAAATAATCTACCAGATCAAGCACTTCGGTAGGTGAGGTGACAGAAACCGCTCCCACCTCCGGTGCAGCTAAGGAATCAACAGGAACAATGGAAACCTTAGGGATGACAGGGATAATAGCAGGAATATCGCCAAAAAGAATCACTCGTGGGGCATGATTACCCGCACTCTCCTCAGACGAATCCAACGAAATAAAAATAATAGGAGCTGCCATAACCTGTACAAGCAAAAGTTTATATAAATACCCTTTATATGAAACCATGCAACGTGCAAGCAATGTCGAGAAATAAATATGATGCAGAATATGATATGGCAAAATGATGTATAAAGTAATTATGGCAATATGATATATAATCAGTACATATATATATACATATAAATGCTATTATTATACGATATATATGTAAGCAGGTAAGAACACGTAGGATCACATACTGGTTATAGAC
>BQNB010092224.1:0-26669 GCA_026074375.1 Tanacetum coccineum | reverse complement strand
GCTCTAGAACTTGTGCTTGATTATCATTTACTAGGCCGAAGCCTGATTAATCGTATATTATGAATTTCGCAAGTCCATGTTCTTGCAAACTGCTTCCTTTAGCACTAAGTTGCTGAAATACCTAAGTAAAGAAGTTAAAGTTAAAAGATGAAGTCTTGTGCCAAGCCTTAGTTATTATTATCCTTTAAAAAAAATTATTATATATATAGTAGTTCAAAGAAATAAAGGCTTAAGTTCCTGCACATGAAGATTAGTATATGCTCCCGCTTTTATATCAAGTTCCGCCCTTCGGTCAGGTTTATGTGTCAAGTACAAGCCTATGGTAGCTGTCTAAATTATCTCTGTGCAAATTGAGTGTCTCCACAGAAATATATAAACCCTATCTGAGTGGCTGAGTGGATTTTAAATTGATTGTTATATGTCAATGCCTGAAAAGTTATCTAAACCTGTAAACACTTGTAAAATCCAATTTTCTCCACGTCACGATAAATGATTTTATTTTCTCGCTTTGATTGCTTGAGGGCAAGCAACAGCTAAATGTAGAGGGATTTGATAATGCCTAAATTATACATGTTTTAGGTGGCGTTATTTGTATATATTTAATCATTTCTCGTGAACTTTCGATACTTAATAGCATGAATTGTTAGCAGGTTCACTTGAAGACATCCCGAGCTCAAACATAACAAATCAAGTATTTATATGCTAAGGAAAACAATATACAAAGAAAAGATAAAGTACAAGCTCTAAAGTGCAAATGTGCGCCGCACTTATCCTCAAGTCATGAAATAAAGACTTAGTCATAATTCAGTATTAACTCCACAAGTACGTCGCACTTACTATTTTGTGCGCCGCACTTCCCATCTGACTACGAAGAATAAATGAAGACTTTAATGCTACTACATTAATACCCTAAGTACGTCGCACATATTCTCTTGTGGCCCGAAAACACCTTCTTCACGAAACTATATTAATATTCCCATCTCATTTAATCACTAAGTACGCCGCACAAATATCTTTGTGCGTCGCACTTTTACCCCTCACACAGCCTATAAATAGGGACGAATTTCAAGCAAATCAAATCATCCTTTCTTAATTTCTTCTTATAACAATCTCTCACACACCTCTTCCCTCACAAGCCCTTTCCAAACATCCACCAAACATAAAACACGATACCCTCGTGGATAAATCAAGATCAAACAATCTAGAACGAAGAAGATCATCATACTAGTTTAGTGAAATAATGAAGTTTATTGTTGAATCAAGCTATGTTATGAACCACTTAGCCAAAGAGGCTAAATCTCTCATGACTACTCAGTGATGTTATGTTAATGAATAAGTGTTTGGTATGATCGTGATCTCTCTAATCTCAAGCTTATGTTGCAATCCTGTTATATCCTATTATTATTCAGGTTTTTGCTTGAACACTGTATATATATAATAATCTCGTATAGGTCGAAAAGACCTTATATGAAATAGAAGTTTAAGAATTGTCTATGATCTTTCATCGAGTCTATGTTGAGAAATTCCACTTTCGTAGATTGGTAAACAAAATAAGCTTGCGATATATAAAGTAGACTAAACTCAATTGAGAGTGACACATTTTGGTCTAGTCCTACTAAATATAAAGTCTTGAGTTTAATATTTAATTTGTGGAAACCTTTTCTGACGAAAATCCTTTTTGTAATTAAGGGTCCATATTTCAAGATCATTTCCAACACTTATAAATTATTTTCAACTATCCGAGTAGTCATCTTTATTATCACTGGTAAAAAGTTATTTACAAAATTGTTAAAGTCTGTTTTTCTGATTATTAGAATACTACTCAAATCCCTATGGACGACCAGGTCTTACCTAAAAAGATTATACTACATATGTGGGTTATACTTTTACTCGTGTGTTTCCCTATAATAAAATTGGTATTTTCAGTCATTATAAATTTAAAGCTTTTGAAACACATCACCTTCCTTTCATGTAAACAACGTCGGATCAGCTGCACCTTTGACAAATTTCTAGCTGAGGAGGAATTTGGAGAGTAGGTCGTACGATGCGCGAGGAGCTTGTTTCAAACCATAAAGTGCTTTCTTCAACCGGAATACATGATTCGGATGATCTTGATTGACAAACCCTTCTGGTTGACTTACGTATACCTCTTCCTTTAGAATCCCATTCAGAAATGACGTCTTCACATCCATCTGAAATACTACCATATTCTTGTGTGCAGCGTATGCTAAGAATATTCTGATAGCTTCAATGCGAGCGACAGGTGCAAACGATTCTTCAAAGTCGATCCCCTCTTCCTGACGATAACCTTTTGCAACTAATCGAGCCTTATTTTTTAGAACACCGCCATATTCATCAAGTTTCACTTTAAAGATCCACTTTAGGCTGATGATCATAGCTTTGTCTGGTCTTAGTACTAATTCCCTCACTTTAAGCCGCTCAAATTCATTGATTTCCTCTTGTATGGCTTCGATCCAACAAGATTCTTCCATTGCTTTTTTGTAATTCTTCGGCTCTTCTTTAGCTAAGAACACACGGAAATAACACCATAAAGCATCGGTAGAAAGTTGACGTCTTATAGAAATAGGTTTTGATGGATCGCCGATGATTGTTACTAACGAATGATCTTTTGTCCATCTTTTTGTGTAAATTGGAGGTTGTTGGAAAGTGTGCATGTTTGAAGTATCAACAATCCTTGAAGATGACTCATCTGAGCTGGTGTCTGGAGGAGCAAATGGATTGGTAAATGTGTCACTATCAAATGCTGCAACTTCTTCATTTATGTCAACATTTGTAGAATTGAGGGGTGAGTTTATTGCTTCATTGTTTGGTGAAGTACTTGGAGAGGGAGCATCTTTGTCTACAGAAGTAGACGAAGAAGAAGAAGACGCCCTGGTTGTATCTGGTGGAGGTAGAGTCACAACGAAAATGGGGGTAGATACAACACTTGGAGATTTGAAGTATTCATTGAACATCGTTTGAAATAGCAAATCCCAGTCATTCTTTGTAGGAGGTTTAGCTGATGTTGGCACAGCCTAGTTAAGCACGAGTCCTGAACTAATGTGTCCAAAAGTCAAACCATGAAGATCGAGTCCTAAACCGTGTTGTTCAGAAGCCATTTGAGTAATTTCATCAAATTGTACGTTCATTGTTACCATTATCTGTCTGGTCCTTTTGTTGTAGATCCGGTACACCTTCTTGGATGGTGAATAGCCGATGAAGATTCCAATATCTTCTTTAGGCTGAAGTTTCCCAAGATCCTCAAAAATCATTTGTTAGATAACACAAAGCACCAAAAACATGAAGATACTTGAGTTCTGGTTTGCGATCTCTGATCAGTTCATATGGAGTCTTATTGTAACGGGTATGGATTAGGGAGCGGTGTTGAGTATAACATGCAGTAGCTACAGCTTCAACCCATTGAAATAGTAGAGATTTGGAGAAAATAAGCATGGTCCTTGAAGGCTCTACCAACATACGCTTACGCCTTTCAACTACACCGTTTTGTTGTAGAGTACGTACAGTAGATGTATTATGAGTAATTCCAACCTATTCCGTATAATTTCATAGAGTCTGATTGAGAAACTTGGTGCTGTTGTCGGTACGAAGATATCTTACTGTAGCATTTAGACTGAATTGAGCTTGCTTCAAAAATTTGATAATAATATCTGGAGCTTCATCTTTCGTTCTCAAAAACTTCACCCAAGTAAAACAAGAATAATCATCAACGATGACAAGAATATATCTTTTCTTGTTTATACTTTCTACCCGTATCGGTCCACACAAATCCATATGCAACATTTGAAGTTTCTCATTTGTACTTGGTTCCAGCTTATGTGGATGGGATTCCTTCTTGCTTTTGCCCATTTGACATGCCAAACAGAAATGATCTTTATTATACTTCAACTTGGGCAACCCTTTGACAAGACCTTGTTTAGCAAGCTGATTGATGGTACCGATGTTTAAGTGAGAGAGACGACGGTGCCATAACCAAGATTTTGTATTTGAGGCTTTGGAAAGTAGAAAAATTGAAGAAGACTTCATCATATCCACCATTGAGATTGTATAAAGACTAGAACCACGAGAACCCGATAGTAGATCAACACCTTCCAAGTCTTGTACAAAACAAGTGTGTTTCCTGAAAGCTACTTCAAGATCTGAATCACAAAATTGCCCAACGGAGATTAGATTATGACCAAGTCCCTCAACGTAGTAAACACGTAAAATAAGAATATTCCCTATTTGTAGATATCCATATCCCATTATAGTTGCAAAATGATCGTTGCCGAATCAGACCATTCCGATAAACTTGGAAACAAAATTGATGAGCTTATCACGGTGTCTAGTCATGTGTTTGGAACACCCGGAGTCTAAATACCAAAGAACAATTTCTACAATCTGCACAGAAAGAAAGAAGAAAACATATTTACAAAAGGGTGGATCCCTAACTTTTAATTGGGTTCGGGTTATTGGTGAACCTAAGTGACTCATAGATAGTCAAACTTACAAAATAGAAGTTCTTCATCCTGAATAATTCCCTCAAATCCAAAATCATGTAAATTAAATGGATGACATTTTGTATTTAACATGCATTTAGAGAGTGATCCCTGAGAATTGGCATATCTAAGACTTAGTTTAGGACACGGTACATCAACCGGGATTACTGTGGTTGTTAGGATATATCCAGGAGGAACAACTATGGCAGACGTGTCATTAGAATAAGAAGAGGGGCACGAGTTTCCTACCAAGTTAAATGTTCTACCAGTGGGAATCCATTTAAGACCTACAGTTTTAAAGGTCCGTCCTGTTGGTTTCCATTCACTTTTAACTTTTTGTTTTGCAGATTTAGCCACTTTACATTTTTGCATTTTCTTAAGATATTGAACAACACAAGCATCATGATTTGCAGAAAACAAACATTCATTACAAGATAAGCAAATAGTATCAGAATTCTTTGATAAAGCAACATTCTTAACATTCGCATTACAATCTGAAACATGATTGTTCTTATTAGCACTAGACTTAAACTTTCTATGGTGGGCTTCTACTTTATTCTTCATGCTTCTACTTGATGGTTGCGGGACCCTATCATTCTTTGTATTGCTCTTAGGCTTTGATCCGCTAGCATTAGTAGAGCTTACTCTTCTTGTAGAAGGCAACATAGTGTTGTCAGTCTTACGAGTGTTTTGCTTTACATCATGCTCTTTTTTGATTGTCTCAATTATTTGTTTCATTCTAGATGCATCTACGTAAGTCTTATTGTTCCTTTTATGGCTTGTGGTGGGAGACCACTTTTCATTCCCGCTTTGAGTGAAAGGTCATGAGGCACTAACATACACTAACAGTTCTTGAATTCGCTCAACAAACTTAGAGGCATGACCTATATGTTCATCTAAAGTTTTTAATGCTCTAGATTCTTCTAATAATTCATGTAGTGTTGCTACATACTCCTTAGTGACTTTCAGATAATCACGATGCACAACCTTATTGTTCTTAAAGTATGCGTTGATTGGTTCAGACTCAATCTTAAGAAAACTGATGGTGTCATCGTGTAGCTTGTTATTTTAGTTATCAAATTTTATCATTTATTTTATGCCGACTATACCTAAAAACAACACTCTAACGGGAAGTGTACCCGATCAGATGTAGCTTCGTGGTAAGTAGGGTGTCGATCACTAAGAGTGGAAGTTAACTCTTAATTCTACCGGTATTTTATTTAACTAGGTTTAGTACTAATCTAACCTAATTATTCTAATTAAATCTAATTAAACCTAAACTAAAGCAAGGGGGTTGAGCCTGAGAGACTGGCACGAGTTTAGTTCAAATTATCCTAAGGTGATGACAAATAACGCACACAGATGATTAACAAAAGATTGGGAAGTAGTCAAATCTGAGGAAAACGTATTAGCCAGTTTAATCTAATAATGTGCCTTGATTGTCTATTCGTGCAATGATTGTATTAATTAATTGGTGGTATATCATTCCAAAGTTAGGTGGATCTTCTCCTTAGACTCGAGGTTTATTGCTAGTTCATTGATTGAGCAGTTTATACACACGTAAAATATAATATAAAATAATATAATCCCGAGAGTAATTAAGAAAGTGGTGGTTATATTTAATCCTAGCTCATGGAGGCTTTACCACTTAAGCATAATAGTAAATTTCCTTTACTAGTAGTTACACACCACTCTTAAACTACCTATGGAACGGACGTTATGTGTAATCCTAAGTCACCGGCTTAGTCTACCTATCGACTTACCATAGATCAAAACAGAGCTTTCTATTGGTGATCCTATTATTCTACTATATGAATAAATCGTTTAATATGTGTTCCATCCGAGACTCTTAGCCTAGCACCTCAAACAACAAGCGAAGTGCATGCGCATTTAAATATGTGAGACTAGACCCAGTTGAATGATAGGTAAAACACATAATTAAGCACATAAACGGGTATGAAGTGATAAATATAATCAACATGCAACGAATAAGGAACAATCAATATAAAGACAAATCAAAAAATTATATTATCATAAACATGGCTAATACCTAAAGGTATTAGCCGATAGTCATTGTAACAATACACGAAATCATAGATGAACGATTAAACATAATGCTAACCGAATGAGTATAGTGAAGTGTAGAGATTACAAGAGTTTTCTCATCGATTGGACCACTTTACATGTCCTTTATGGCTTCATAGATCTTTTGAAAATCGGACTTGGTGGTTAAAAGCATACCTAAAATCGTATTTAGGGTTTGGTATTTATAGAGTATGGAAAAGGGTCAATACGCTGTATCGAGCGATGTGGGATACGACGTATTGGGGATTTCTTAGAGTAAAGAGCACGGTTCAGAATATTTTATTACTATATCTTGGATACGGCGTATAGAAGTCTTCTGGATATGGCGTATTGGATTTTGTTCTTCATGGTTTCTTGTGAAGTGTAGGCACATATACACCGTATATTCCTTGATGGATACGGCGTATTGGATGTTAGAAAAGTAATCTTCATATTTCTTCGTTTAAACTCCAGAATGCGTGCCTTTTAGCTAATCTTCACCAAGTACTCTATAATTACTGCAATTCTCAAATATAAACGATTAAGTAATAATTCTTGCAATAATTATATAAAATGGGTTATTTACATGAGATAAATGATGCTATAAAAGTGACGTTATTTGATGTCATCAAATATCCCCCCACTTGAATCCTACTTGTCCTCAAGTAGCCTTTAGAAGTTTATGAAAATGTATCCTTAAGGATTTTTTTTCTGTTAAGTATTTATTTGATCAATTACAAGTACACAACCAAACACCTCACGAAATAGGAAGATGAAAACACTAAAATCACTCAACTGATCTACGTGGTAACATGTAACTAATTCGCTCAATTGCTCGGTCGTGACGAGTATTCTATCATAAGCTTGGTAAGGATACACATCTCCACCACTAGAGCTAAGGAGTAACAAGTTTATAAAGGTAAATTGGGTTTTTATTTATATGGCTTATAAGGGTTTGATCACTTTATCTAGTCTTTACCGATACCAATATTCTAGAAAAGGTGACAAAGACGATACATACACACCCATAACGATAGGATAGACACATATGACTGCATTCAAACCTTAACTCGAATAAGCTAAAGAATAGGACTAGCAGAGTGATATAGGGTATGGATCTTCTAACTTTCACCAAAAAACCAACAAGGTGGCTGAATCACACATACATGACCGTAATGACGGAATAGACATGCATGATTCAATCACGTCCTCATTCGAGTAAAACCCAAGGTTAATCATTAGGAAATGGAAATAAATTATTGTTAAATAAAAATTTACGAAACAAATAGATTAAGTCTAAACAGAATAGGTACAAGTTGCTAGATACTTTTTCCTGACCGTTACCATGATAAAGATACAACTATATACACAAACGTCTTGATCATTGATAAAAAACAACAACCTAAGTTGGCATTCCCGTAACGGTCAACTTCACATTCATCCATACTATACATACTTTTACAAGACAAGTGGCGATATCTACCACTTTATATAAATCTTTACATCGTTGATTTATAATATGTATCAACGAATAATCGACCCTTCAAATAATTCCATTGGTTTAAGCTTTAACGAACCGACTATCTTCAAACTTTCCTCCTCTTTTTTGTTGCGATTTTTATAATTTTTTTGATTTTTTATATATATATACTATACTACGAATCTCTGTGTAATTTCACCATCTTCACGATCATAATAAATCCGGATAATTTCCTCCATAATTCTTCATTCTTCGGACGTACCAATAATTATGATGGTAGTAAAAATACATGAGTTTTGACTACTTTTTACATTCCTATTGCAATGTGTAAATTTCCCAACCATACCAGAGATAGAAAATGACACAAGACACAGGAAATACATATTTTACACTTTAAGCAACTAGCAACTGATAAATGGACTTAATCTAACAGGGTAGGCTAAGGTGTAAAGGTATAACGAAACAAATAGTTGGTGTTATCTTAAAAGATTGGCTCTACAGGTTTTTCTAGGCGTATCTTACTCTAAAAATGAGAGTAAACAAAGGGTTTATATGGGGGTTAAAAAACGTGCGTTCCAAGTGTTTGATATTTTGTCTCACCGATCTAGTATCACCGAACTAGAGTACCGATCTAGTCATTTTCTTTTAAGGAACCGAACTAGTTTACGCCTTCATTAACCGAACAAGTAACAAGCTAAAAGGAACCGAACTAGTTGATTCTTAAGTAACCGAACTAGTTGATTTCAGAGACCACCGAACTAGTTATACACCTAAAGGACCCGAACTAGCAAAGATAGAAGGAACCGAACTAGCAAAGATAGAAGGAACCGAACTAGCAAAGATAGAAGGAATCGAATTAGTCATTTCCATAAACAAGATCATACATGTTTAAGTTTTTTTTCGGTTTTACGGTTTCGTGTGACGTTCAACGACGGGACTTAAGACTTATACCATCGTGATCGTGACATCTTTTCGATCAACATGGTATATTCGGTGTTGATCCCAATCTAAATAGATCTTTCTAGCCTGTTAAGGGTGGTAGCCAATCTGGATAGATCCAAACTAACTACAAGAGAAACAATGACTATGAACAATATAAGTTATGCGGAAACTAACTTATACTGCTAAGAAGAACAATGAATAAAACAGAACTTTGATTACTATTAATCTGCTAGGTTACAGAATACTAACTATGAATATTTGTGAAAACTTGTGTATATAACTAGTGCCGTAGGGTTCCTTTTATATACCAAGGAAACCCTAATGGACTTACAAACCGTGTGAAGAGATAATGCATATCTATTCCTATTATAACTCATGCATATCTCCTAACAATATTAACTAATATATGCTAGCAGTACCAACTTACTACTAACAGTACTAACTCTACTACCAGTACTAACAGATGTACTGGCAGTACTAACTAACTAACACAAACAGTACTAAGTCAGGAAAACATAATTCCCAACAATCCTCCCCTAAACATGATGTTCACTTGTTAACCTTCATGTTTCTTCAGCTTAAGCTTCTTGATCACTTGGAGGATGTATCCAAACACATAGCTATTCTTTAATCTTCTCTTTGATGAACTTGAACTCTTTTGTGACTTTGTAATATTTAACATTCATTAGCTTCTAGTCTTTGTCATCTTTACAGCATCTCAGCAACTCAGCAACACAGCAACACCAAGTAAGTTGGCCTTGTAGTTTTTGGCAAACTACGAGCCATAAACGGATTTGATATTTCTTTCCCAGTAGCCGTTTGCTCTGGAATAGCCAATGCTTCATTACAATAACATGGTGCATTGATAACCATATAGTTTTGGGCAAACTATCAACCATCAACAGATTTGAGAAGTCTTTACCAAGAGCCGTTTGCTTTGGACTAGCCAACTCTTTACTATGAAGCATGGTGAGTTGAAAACCATATAGTTTTTGGCAAACTATCAGCCATTAAAGGATTTGAGAAGTCTTTACCAGAAGCCGTTTGCTCTGGACTAGCCAGTTCTTGATGTCTGTTAGACATGGTGAACTGATGACCATTTGTTGTGTGGTTATAAAACCAACACTTAAAGATCCTTCTCACTTCCATCATAGCTTCCAGATTCATCAATCTGCTTTTGAATAGATCTAAGCAGATTATAAGCACCATCACTTGCAGACTCAGCAACCAACTTCAAAGACATCATCTTCTCAAGTGTTTCTTTTGTAGGTGGATACTTCCTCTCTGCAAGCAAATGAATCTCAGTACCATCTTCTAGTATCAAAGTATGAACCCCACAATTCTCATAGAAATCCCAGCTCTTAAGATTGCATCTTTCTTGAATCTGCCAGAGTTCATCTACTGCATTTGCATCAAACATTGTCCTTAAATCTCCCCAAAGAACTAGATCAACACCTTCTAGAGTAGTTGTTTCAAACCTCTGCATCACCAGGTTATATAACTCCATAATATCCAGCCTATCAAACCTTGTCACCATCTCAGAAAAGGTTTTAATCCATCTAGAGCTTCCATCAGATCTAAAAATCCTGTAGTAGATGCCCTCTACTCTATGTCTGTCATAATGATAGAATTTTGACTCCCAGTTAATAATTGGAAATCTCTTCTCTAGTACTTCATAATCTACTATTCCTTCTTCATCTGGAACTATCTTCAGAAAAGTCTTTAGATGCTCTTTCCAACTCTGCTTGCAATTCAACATTAACCTATCTTGCAACCTCTTCATCCATGGCTAATTGAGTTGCATCCAAGTCACTTTTCTTTAGCTTCTTTGTAGGCTCAGGCTCCTCTTCAAGAACACCTTTGCCTTTATCTTTAGGGTCTATTTTTGGAAGTGGCTTTAAAGTTAAAACTGATCTTGCAGGCCTATCAGATTCTTCAACTTCTTTAATAACCACTGCTTTCAGCTTTGCCTTGTCATCCTTCATTTTCACCAGAGTTTCAGCAAGTGTTATATCTTCATTATCAAACACACTTGTTGTAGTAGGAGGAGTCATTGGAGTAGCAGTACTAACTTCTGGTCTGCTGGCAGTACTAATATTAACAGTATTAACTTCAGGCACATCAGTACTAACTCCTATATTACTAGCAGCATTAATTGGTTCTTCATTGCTTCCTCCTTTTTCTAAAACCTCTGTATCATGTGTCACATTTAGCTCCTCGGTCTCTTTACTTTGTCTCCCCTCATTCACAGCTTCCTCTGTGTCCATATAGTCCATACCATGAGCTAAATCAGCATCAAGATTATCAAAGGCGCTATCATCCAAAGTTGGTCCTGGTTTGGCATTTTTCCTCCCCTGTTTGGATACAGACTCCTTCTTACCTAACTTTTTCTTCATGGATAAAATAGACACACTCCTTAACCATGCTATGTGGTGTGAGATGCTGGGCTTATACTTCTTCTCCAACTTCTTGATGCTAGTTTTCAATTTAAGGATCTCTGTAGCCTAAGCATCCTTAGAAGTCTCCAAAGCAAGAACCCTGTTTGACAAGTTAATGCAAGAACAAATAACTCCTCTAGGTTCAAGCCACCCTCAGCTCTATCAGATGTGTGACCACCTGAAAGAGGACTATCATGGGGTAACTGAACCTGATCCCCTTCACTCCCACCAGTGCCCTCTAAGGTGTTTCTAGAGTTTTGGGTGTTTTCTGGTCTAGAAGATGATTCAGTAACATGGGTTTGATCGCCTACACTAGGTTGAGTAGGAGAGGGTGTTGGTTGGGGTTCAGTGTGTGTTCCTGAACCTTCACCCTCTTCTACTGCTGCAGGTACTAACATAGTAGGAAACAAAGGTGTCACATGTCCTGAAAAGTGGAGTCCTCTTCTTGTCATATTAGTAAAAACCTTTTTAGAAAGGACTGGTATTGGAAGATTATCCAAAGGGGTAGGTATATTTTGAAGCTGGTTGTTTAAAAACACTTGAACAAACCTTGGATACATAAGAAATTTCTTCTTAGCCTCCAAGTTCCTATTCATACCATCAAAAATCATTTTAGAAAAAGTCAAAATTATCTATCAGTAGCTAAGCAAATCACTGTTGATGCAACATTAGTAGGAAATTGATCCCAAGAAGTACTTTTTGAGCTAAGACAGTGAATGATGGTATGAATTAGGTACTTCCATTGTGGAGAGAAGAGGGCTTTTTGAAAAGTAAGAGTTGTAAGATCCCCCTCATACCCCATTAATGGAAGGTTTTCATAAATGTCTGCAACTGTGAGACAATCAATCCCATTATCATCATTAAATAGAAGATCTCTTCTAATTGATGATTCTGAGATCAATACAGTCTGTCCACTAACAGTGGCTTTGATTTGACTGACATTATTGACTGTTTGGGACACTGCTGAGTTCCAAAACTGTTCAATAAGGGAAGTAGAGACATTAGGACTTACAGTGAGAGCATAGAAAATCGAGCTTCACGATAGAAAGTCCACAATCTCATGAAACTGAGCATTCCCTTCAGTCTTTTCTAAATACGCAACCATGTTATGCTTGGGGCAAGATTCAAGAGCAGCCATTGTTGTTAATTTTGAGTAATTAGGATTGTCGTCGATTAGAGGGATTAGGGTTTATGAATTGAGAGCTTGAGAGAGAGATTAGGTGAGTGAATTATGCAATTTAGAATGGTTTATATAGGGTGAGCAAACCCAATGGCGAAGAAACCATTACAATTTACACTCTAGACCCCTAGTAGTATCTTCTCTAATGGTAACCCAACGGTACTAACTTTTGCTTGACAGTACTAAGTTTTGGCCTGGCAGTACTAACCTTTTGCCTACCAGTATTAACCAAAACTGGCAGCACTAACTAACTCAGTACCATATGTAGCCCTCAATCCTCATTCCAAAGAACATAATGAACCTCAAATAATCATTATATTATCTAAAATCCATCTGCTAACGAAAAATCATTTTAAAAACTAGACTACAAATTAACCTGCCATCTTGCCTCCCCTGAACTAATGCAGCTATAGGTTGAGCATTCCAATGTTAACAATTAAGAAATTGAACCTGCTAACATCAAAAGATTTGGTTAAAAGATCAGCCACATTATCATCAGTGTGAATCTTAAGCACCTGGATAACCTTTTTCTCATAAGCATCCCTAATGAAGTGGTGCCTAATCTCAATATGCTTTGTTTTGGAGTGAAATACTGGATTCTTTACAATACAGATTGTGCTTTCATTATCAATGTAGATCTTTGTGTTCATAAAATTGAACCCATAGTCTAACATTTGATTCTGAATCCATAATACTTGCCCATAGCAGTTGGCAGCAGCAACATACTCTGCCTCTGTAATAGAAGTAGCCACACTTGTTTGCTTCTTGCACTGCCATGAGATAAGTCTCCTGCCAAGAAATTGACAACCTCCTGTTGTGGATTTCCTGTCAAGATTTGCTCCAACATAGTCATTGTCAGAATAGGCTTCCAGGTCAAATGATGACACTCTAGGATACTGACTTCAATCTTTAGGTATATATATAAATAATATATAATAATAATATACCACTTATATTAACCAAACCAAATCCAAGTACCCTTAAAAGGGGATTTTAAAAGAAAGGAAAATCAATGAAATCTCCGAGTAGAATGATAATCCTCTCCCACGTATCGTTTTCCCTTCCCCGACAGGTAATGCAAAATAGAAAGTCGAGAGTCGGTTTGATATTTGATGTTTGAATTCAACAAGATTTTGAAAATGGTTTCTAAAATTATCCTACTAAAATAATGCAATTAAAAAAGCAAGGCTGAAGAAACGAAAGCAATTAATGATTTAAACTAGTAATGATAACGGAATCCTAAAAATGCGACTTAAAACCCTAAATTATCAAAATTTAATCCTAAAGTGATTTTTTAACTTTTAATAAACCCTAAAATGCAAGAACTAAGAAAACTAAATAAGCTTAAAAACGCAAAAAAAGTTCACGGGATTCAATCCCGTTCTTTAAAAATTCAAAATCTAAAATTTTAACCCTACGAAATCAAAATTAATTTTCCTAAGTCCTAAATGATAAAAGAAAATTTTAAAAAAAATAATTATATTTTTTTGACTTTTTAATAATTTTTTATGAATTAAAAACTGTTTCACTCTAAATTAAATATTAAAAATACTAATCTAAATCATAAAAATCTGAAAAATTCCACAAAAGTACTAAATGTAGTAAAGAAGGCAGGAAAAATAAGCTGGTTAAGCCAGCTTATCAAATAAGCTACAAATAAGCCTAAATAAGCTACGGCTTATATTTTAAAAAAGGAAGCTAAAGTGTGTTTAAGAAATAAATTGTGCACAAGAAGACCAGATGGCCCTACTGGTGGTGCTGATGGTATTGGAAGTGTGTGTTAAGTGTGTTGGTTTGGTAAAGGGGAGGTCACAGGTTCGACCCCTGTGACCTCTTCTTTTCTTAAAAATATTTTTTTTCTTTTTTTTAAACTTATAAAATAAGCAAAAACAGCAAAGTTTAAAAAAAACAACTTTTTATAAAACCCTAAAATAAGCTGGGAACAAGCAACAATAAGCAGGCAGTTTTGCTTTTTTACACTAAGTGACAAAAAGGGCAAAACTACTTTACTTTTTAAGCACAAATAAGCAACTAAGAGACAAATAAGCTAAAATAGATACTATACTACACCTAATAAGCAATTATGAACAAAATAAGCAAGGGATAATAAGCAGAAAAGCTATAAAAAACAAATAAGCCAAAATGGCTAAAACTGTCAATCAAAACAGCCACAGGGGCACTTTCTAGCTTATTTTTAAGCTAGAAGATGGATCCTTATGGCTATATGGCTTATACCACTGAAAAGTTTGAACAATAAGCTTTAATAATCATCAAAGAAAATTGAGTTTGTATTTCAAATAAGCCCTGAAAAAGGCTTATGAAAAGGCTAGTTCACACAGATACAAACACTTAGAATTTTTTTTTTCAAACCTTTTTAAAAACCTACTTTTGAGCTTAAAAATAAGTGAACAAACATAACCTTATGGATATAAGACCTTCAAACAGATTGAATTTGAACCTCAAAGAACTTATAACAAGAATCAAAAACCATTTTGAAATTCAGAATAAGCCATAAAAAGCAAATGTAAAAGCTATTTTTTTTCTTTTCAAAAAGAGCACTTACCAAAATTTTTGACAGATTTCAACTAAAACTTAACTAGACTAAATGATATTTAAACAACACCTGCATACTGCATTTTACTACTAAAAACAACACTAAAACTATGCTTAAAGTATGTTTTTTAAAAAGCTAATCAAATAAGCAACTTAAATCTGTTTTAATAACACAGATTTAAGTTTCTTATAGAAAATCCTCAAAAACAAACTTTTAAACTTAAAAACTTCTAAATCAGCTTATTAAGACTTAAAAAAATGCTAGACAAAGTTGGCCAAGTGACCTAAACTGTTTTTAATCAGTTTTGACCCACTTTGACTGTTAAACCAAACTCCCCTTTAAGTTTTTCAAAACCATTTTTAAACTGAATTTTAAGGATTTAAGCACAGTTCTTTGAAAACATATGATGATTAAGCCCTGAAAAAGGCTTATGAAAAGGCTGGTTCACACATATACAAACACTTAGAATTTTTTTTCAAACCTTTATAAAAACCTATTTTTGAGCTTAAAAATAAGTGAACAAACATAACCTTATGGCTATAAGACCTTCAAACAGATTGAATTTGAAACTCAAAGAACTTATAACAAGAATCAAAAACCATTTTAAAATTCAGAATAAGCCATAAAAAGCAAATGTAAAAGCTATTTTTTTTCTTTCAAAAAGAACATGATCGTTCCGGATTCACACCGTAAATATATATAATATATAATAAAATATAAAATATATAAAGAAGTGTAAAAACCAACAATCAATGATACCGAGAAGTAGTATAGAGCTTTCCCGGGTCGTAAATCCCCAACGAGGCTGGAATGGTAAATCGATACGATCGAAGATTTGAGTTTGAAGGAAGGAATTGGTTTGGGAAGTTGAAAAAGTCAAATTAGATAATAACGGACTAAAACGTTTAAGAAAAACCTAGAAATTACGAAATTAAACTAGAAAACGAGACCCCGAATCCCGTACAAAAGGGGGAAAACCTAAATTCTTTAAAAATAACCCTACGGAAAATTTTTCACTTCTAAACTACTCTACGGGTCAAATAACGAAGAATGAAAAAGACTAGACCGAAAACGGAGTTCGTTTGACCCAAAAACGAGTCAAAACAAAAACCCGTACCCGGACCCGTTCTTTAAAAGATGAAGAGTTATAAAAATGACCCTACGAAAAATTTTATATTTTTCCTACAAACTAGATGACAAAAGAAAATTTTCTAAAAAAGCAAAATATTTTTTTGATAATTTTTGTATTTTTTATGAATTAAATAAACTTTTATCTAGTTACTAAAAATTAAGTTGAACCGGACAACCTTATTTATTAAACATTTATGCATATAAGTGAGACAAGCTAATGGGAGAAAAAGCCACAATTAATACTTATAAGCTTGAAAGAAAACCAACTATTCCACGTTTAATAACATGACTTATAATTAACACTATCATTTCTTGTTCTTCGCAATTTAAAATCTCTAAGAAAAAGACTCGCGAATGCTTAGCCTAGCGAATTAAGATCGGCACTTTAACAAGTCACATAGACTGGCAACAATCTCAACTCTAATAAATCGAGTTCGGCATAATGGATAAGCCTACATAAGACTAGCAACAAACTCGATTTAAATATGTTAAGGAAAAAGCTAAGGTATAAAACCGGTCGGATCAAAATTTATTTCTCGTTTTCACCTTTATTTGTGTCACAACACTTATTTCATCACTTTATTCCAACATTTATCACTTTTTTTCATTTTATCATTCACAAAAAATTTTAAATTTTGCTATTTTCACACAAATCACATATTTTTGGTGGAAAAACGGGTTACGTGAGAACAACGGCTGCAGGTATAATCAAATCGATAGATTCCCCCATACTAAAACTACACATTGTCCTCAATGTGAGATTGATACCCCCATACTAATTTCAATGCATAATCTTGATATAAAGGGGTCTCTACGCAAATCTAAAGCCGTTTATTAAGTATGCTAATAGATAAACGTTAGTCGATAAGATTTAGGATATCGGATTCCCAATATAAGCATGCAAAGGATTGAAGAGCGAGTGAACGATGGACAAAACACCGAGCACGAGAGTCTTCAAAATCCGGGCAATCCTGGACAAACATCACAAAACACGAAACACGAGAAAGGAAAAGGCGGACCCCCTCAATCAAATGTTAGAAAATAGATAAGAAGATAGAAACGCTTGTTTTTGTTAACCGAGTCACGAGCTTGACTCGACCCCGAATTAAGTTGTCCATGGGGGAGCAAATGGAAGAGAAAATCTCAATCGGGCTTTCATTAATGTTTGGATAAACATTAAAGCACATGAAAGTTCCATCCCGATGAGATGCCACCGGTTCTAAGTGGAAATGCCGGGGTCAAAAATGGTGTCTTCACTCCTGGTGGAGAGAAGTAAAGGAGAATCCACAGGGTAGGTGAGAAACGGGAGAAAAGTCCGAATGAAAAATGTGAAGGAATCGTCATCTTCAACATTTGGAGAAAAAACAATCTCACCTCCCCCTGGGTCAAAACATTTGTCTTCATTAAGCTCATCAAAATTGTTAAATGGAGCATCGTACAAAATCTTCTTCCAATCATTCTCTTTAGATTCCAAATCAAATAAATCATCATTTTCTTCGAGAGGCGGTTCATTGGTGAACCCCTCGAGAATGGAAACAATGCTTATTGACGGATCATGGTGAAGTAAAAGCTCAACGTCGTCACAAGGAGTAAAACACTCATCCTTATTAGAATCGGAAAGAGGTGTGACTAGGAAAGTCGACTCATCAAGGTTGGAATCATAAGAATCCTTGAACTTGATGTCCTCTAACACCTCATCAAAAAGAGGATTTACGTCACTAGAGATGTATCCGTCATTGAATTTGAAAAGAGGGTTCGAGTAAATTTTAACATTGTCTTCCAGAACGTCCTCATCGGATAGTGACTCGTCATCACTAGAGGTAAAATCATCATTTGAATCAAAAAGAGGGTTGGAGTAAGTCACAGATTTTTCCTCAAAAATACTAATGGAAGAGAAATCATCACTCGAAGGTGAAACACTCTCACTATCATTCACGGATGTACCCTTGGACTCACTTGGGATTGGAACAAGGTCCTCGGCACTAGACTTTATGAATTCGTCCGATTCCTTTTCAGGAATAGTGCTAAGTTCCTCATTCCCCATTATGAGAGAGTCCTCGGGAGGTGATGCCTCAACGTAATCGATGTTCTCAAAAGAATCGTTATCACTCGAAGTACAATCATCGTTAGAATCGGAGAAAATCTCAAAGTGATCGTTTAAAACATCAAGAGGAGGAGAATTATCACAAAAAGGCATATCACATGTATCGTCGGAAACACCCTCGGACTCTCTTGGGATTGGGACGAGGTTCTCGACACTAGACTTTATTACTTCGTCTGATTCCGTTTCCGGAATAGTGCTAAAATGCTCGTCCCCCATACTTAGAGAGTACTCAGGTTCTTCAGTTGGTAAATCGGGTGTGATTGCTTTAGACGAATTCTCTAAATATTCCTTAAATTGAATAGAATACTCCTCATCATCATTGTCATAAAAGGTAGGACGATTCCAACTTGGACAATTAATAAATTCTGATAGCTCCTCACTTATAATTTGCAAATCTTTAAGAAGTTGATGAAGCAATTCTTGTATATCCTCTGGTTTAGCATGCTGAATTTCAGAAAATTTCTCCCAAGCTAGTAATAAAATCTTTGGTGTTTCTCCAAAAGATATACGATTAAATTTCTTTAAAAAGGTTTGTATCGATTTCATTAGGTCTTCTTTGGCTTGCAAAATTTCCACACTCGTTTCTTGAGGAGGTTGAAACTCTCCTTCCAAAGCGGATATCACTATAGTTTTTGGTTGCTCTTCAAATTCTTTAACGCTTTCCTCAGGAGGTTGATGTATGTCGTAATACTGCGGGGGTTGAATTTGGTCAAAACCGGAAGAATTAGTATAAAAATTTTGGTTCATCGGTTGACACCGGAAAGTCTCGTGAGGACCCCCGCAATTATCACAACAAAGAAAACTTGGTGAATTATGTGAATAATAATTATCATTATAGTTTTGATTGTAACACGATTCCTGCTCATAGACAAGCGGGAATCGTGGTGGACAATCATAGCCATAATGAGAATTGTTTCCACATAACTCGCACAAGTATGTCTCGTACTGGGGTTGTGGAGTGTAGTCGGAAAAATTTTGATCATTATTGAAATAATTCGAATTTGAATCATAAGCGAATGAATTTTCATTTCTCGAAGCGCAAAACGAACAAAATCCACCTTTTAACGGGCCTTCACACCCACAACAAGTGACTGGCTTTCCATCGCCATAAGTGCAATTTAAACAAGTTCCATCTAGAAGATTAACACCACACTGTTGGCACGTACATAGATAACAATAGAAGCCATCACATGGTTGTCCACACCCCCCACACTCGCGTTGGTTGAATGACGTCATAAGAATTAAACAATATAGAGGATAAGAAGAAAGAATTAAACGGATAAGAGGGTAAAGGAGAATATTTTTAGATTTTGAAATAATACATAAGAAAAGAAATAAAAATAAGAAAGAAAAATATTTTTGGTATTTTTTTAATATTTATAAAAGAGAATAAAAATAAAAATAAAAATAAGAAGAAAAATATTTTTGGATTTTTATATTTTTTATAAGAACGAAAATAAACTTTCCGAAGAAAGGATCTTCAAGGCTCGAACACAAACAATCCCGTAAAAATCGCTACACCTCTCCCCGGCAACGGCGCCATTTTGATAACAATTAACAAACGGTTATTTTTAATATTAAAAAAATATAGAAGTGTAAAATTATTTTTGTATTTTTTATAGTTTTATTAGTAAATATTACAAATGAAAAAAAACGATAACTTCACGAGGAAGATCTTCAAATCACTAATCTTCGACGAAACGCGAAATCATCTAACACACTTCCCGAGCGGCGCCCAAAAATTTGATCACAGCCCATAACACACTATATAATATAAGTATATAAGGATGTAAACCCTTTATAGTATAGTAAGTTATTTCCGTTCGGGTTCGATAAACAATTTTGAAACAAAAGTTGTCTAAAAAACTCCCGGTGTTTTCTCGCGAAGCTTGAATTGATAAAATCGGCTAAGTTCGTGATCGCGCGTTTTGAATGGTTTCAAAGATTTAGATTTGATTATCTATTTCTACAAATTTAGTGCAAAAACAAACAAATGTAAGCTAAAAACGAAAGAAATTTAAAATCAAACACGAAAACGTTAACGGGATTAAAGAAACGAGCACTAAAACTTAAAATGAGTAAAAATAACCCTACAAGATCCAAACTAATTTTCCTAAGTTCTAACTGGCTAATAAAAAATTTTAGAAAAAGAATTTTAATTTTTTGACTTTTAGATTTTTATTATGAATTAAAAACACTTTTAATGAAAAACAATTATTAAAAATGCTAAACGAATTTATAAAATTCTGGGAAAAATATGAAAAGTCTATTGAACTAGTGGGACTTAAGAAAAATAAGAAAACGGAAAAACAATTAAAATAAGCAATCAAATAAGCTAAAAGGACTGAAAAGCTTAAACTGTAAAGAAAGGTTAACTATTAAATCTTGCAAAGTATACCCGAAAAAGTCCCCAGGGCAGATGGTGTGAGTGTGTGTGTGTAAGGTTGAGGAGGATAGAGGTCCAGGATTCGAGCCTTGCTCACCCTGGATTTCCCCTCTTTTTTTTTTTTATTTTTGCAAAAAACTTTTAAAAACAAAGTTATAAAATAGCTTAAAACTAGCAACTTTTATGAAAACAACTTTTTTCAAAATCAAAATAAAGCTGGGAAATAACTTATCAAAACAGACAGATAACACTTGTTATTTTTGGCTTTTTAAACAAAACCTAAGTAAACAATAAAACTACAAAAAGCTAAAGCTTAAGTAAAATAAGCTAAAACTACCCTTTAACTGACCTAATAAGCTAGAATGAATCAAATTTGACTAAAAACTAAAAACCATAAGCTGGAAATCCAATAAGCTCTTTGATGAAAAACAAGGTTCAAAACAGACAAACTAACTACTTTGAGCTTATTTTTAAGTGACCAAAAAGAACCTTATGGCAAATTGATTTGAAAAATATTAAAGCTTATACTAGAGACTACTTAAAACAGCTTTTAAAAACTATTTTGAAAATCAAATGATCAAAGAAAAAGCTAAATGAAAAAGCTACTTATGTTGTTTAACTCTATTTTTGGTTTTTTTGTATAAAAGACAAAGTGCTAACTTAAAGACCTAAAACAGATAAGCTAATAAGCTTTTAACTACAAAATAAGCTCAAACAGAACTAATTTAGCCTATAATCTACTTGTGCTCTAATTTTGAAAACCTAAATCTAACTTATACTAGCTGAAATTTTAGCTTAAAAATGGCCTTAAGGCCTTTATTACTATCTGATGCAATTAACAACTTATGACCAAAACACAAAACTAACAAAAGCAGGCCTAAGGACTTGTTCCTAACATCTATAGCACACTTAACCAAAAGCAAATAGAGCAATGCCAACACCTAGAACAGACTTGAGCTGAAAATGCATATGAGATAGGACTTAAGCTACCAGTTTCAAACTAATATTCTACTAACTTGTTAAAAACTGAATTAAATCTACAAATGCCTTAAATACCTTCTTTATAAACCTTAAAATGAAGTTTTAAATCAATTTAAAGGAACAAGAAGCTCATAGCAGTACTAACTCAAGTTAGTACTGCTTGAACCAAACACCCCTTTAACTTGATCAATTCCATTTTTAGCTTATAAATTTCAGATTTAATGCACAAAGTCTTAATACCAGATAATAATAAGCTACTAACAGTCCTAATAAGTAGATTTAAGCAAACAAATAAGCCAGAAAAACAAACCTACAGATTATGCTACTAATTTTTTGGATTTTTCACTGTTTCATAACTATAATAAGCAAACTAAGATTTTATTCTAACAAGCAAACTCAATAAGCATAAAATAACTATAATAAGCATTAATAAGCTATATTAAACAGAAATAAGCAAGTAATAAGCAGATTAAGCTAAAAATGCAAGGTAAAACTAAGATATAAATTGACATCAAGGTAAATAGGAAAATGTAAAGAGAAGTGTACCTCCACCTCAGCTAAACAGAGGTGTATGCTCACTTTAGAGCTTATAAAAGCTGCTTCAGCTTTTAGCTTAAGCTTATTTTAAAATCCTAGTCTAATCCTAACACTTGACCATCAAGTACAATTACCTACTTGAATACTCAAAGCAGCCATACAATTCCATGGAGTATTCAAGTATTAAGAGAGCTTTTAGTAGCTTATTAGTAATTTGAGCTTATGGAACAATATTTAAGAGCTTATTTAAATCATAAGTGCTAAATAAGTAAAACAGAATTTGTAATGTGAACAAAGAGTAAACTAACTTTCATTGATATTAAAAATAAGTACAAACTTGAATTTGAGACATTACATGAATTAAAAACAGAATTAAAACCTTACATAAGCTAATTTATTAAAGCTACCCTAAGCTACTGAAAAACTAAAAACTAGATGAATGTGGGTGAGTGATGAGCTCCTTTTATAGGGCAAGAGTGAAGATTCTAGGCTCTTTTACCTGCTCCTCCCAGCTTTTGATCTTATCCGTTGATTCCTTCTAATGATTGGATGTTGATTAATGGCCTTTGGATCAAAATGAAGCACACGGATTGCCACGCTGGCAATCCAATCATTGGGAGGAGTTGTGCTTCTTTAACACTGATTTTAATGCAAATTTCTACTTTTAGGTGTGTTTCTTTAGAGCCGCGTGTCATTCCCTTTTGTCTAATTAATAAGCAATAAACTTAGAACACATAATTAGTTCTCAGGAAAACAAAGCAACGAAAAGCAATGAATAGAAACATCTTTTCTTTCACCAATAATCTCATGACACTATAATATATGTATACATGATATATATAATATATCTAGTCCAAAGAAAACGGCTTTGGTAAAGACTTCTCAAATCTGTTTATGGTTGACAGTTTACCAAAAATTGTATGGTAATCAATGCACCATAGTATTGAACTAAAGCATCGGCTACTCTAGAGCAAACGGCTACTGGTAAAGAGATCTCAAATCCGTTGATAGCTGAAAGTTTGCTAAAAACTATAAGGTTATCAATGCACCTTATTATTGCAATGAAGCATTGACTAGTCCATAGCAAACGGTTCATGGTAAAGACATATCAAATCCATTGATGGCTGGTAGTTTGCCAAAAAACTACTTTAACACCCCTATTTTTACATATAGCAGCGGAAGCTAATCTGGGGTATTACTTCAAGGTATAACAGTCATAATCATAGAAAACGAATCAAAAAGAGTCGTTTATGAAAATAAGTTATCATTCATTATTTTTTCAGAGTTTTTACAAACGAGAGGTTCCCAAAATCTATACAATAAAGTTTGAATGATAACGGTTTTTCCATCTTCATGTCCTCGCCACTCTGTGCCATTAGTTACCTGAGATAAAACATGCTAAAAAGTCAACACAAAGGTTGAGTGAATCCATAGGTTTAAGTAATATAATTTGAATGCAAATGCGATATTCGGGTTACGTTGATATACACCCGGTATTGAAAACATATTTATTATTGCCATTAGCTCATGAATCCGAAGCCTTAGGGTATGGTGATACGTTATAGCCCCTGCGGGTACCTTTGCCAAAATACCCGCGTGATTTCTAATGATGTGCAATTGGTTACACGTAACTGGGTACACCAACGGGGAGTCCAGCCCAAATGGATCTATTAACATCATTCACGCTTACTACGGAGAGTAATTAACGGTTCATGATTATGGGGACTTAAAGGCAAAGCAGTTACTTAGGCAATACTAAATTGAAATAGCATACATACATAATTGAATTCATGTTTATAACATGTATCCCCCTCACGGGTTTATAAAAAGATTGAAATGCGAGGCTGTGAACTCACCTGAACGGTTATAGGGAAATTGATAGCAATGTATATGAAATGAATAGTAACAGCTTCGTCATAGGCAACATGTGAATATATGTTAAGTCTTAGTTTGATTGAATATGTAATTTTTGAATATTGATGTTGATTTTGATATAAAGATTATCATAACACCGTTCGGGCCATCATAATTCAAAAGTCATTCAGTAAACGTTTGAGGAGCTAAGGCACTTTAAATCGTAAACCCAACAACTCAGTCAGAACGTAATACCAAGATAAAACTCCTTAATATGAAGCTCCATAATATTGTGGTATGATATGGATCTGGGACATGATTTTTGAAAGCACATCGATGATGAACGATATAATAGTTATAACTGTAAAACCCTGTATTTAAGGTCACTACTTATTCTGAATTAATAATTATTCCTTAAATTTTAAATAATTCATTTTATTATTTTAGTCGATTTTTATTAAAATCGTCAATTTTAAAACCCTCGCGAATCTTACAATTTAAATTATCCATTTTTATCAATCGAGAAACCAATGACTCCTTATACGGGCCTTGAGTGCCAAATTATTTTTATTTTTGTATTTTACGCTTTCCTCGAGTTTTATATTGCACCTTGACAAAAATTGCGTTTTAGGAAAAAGTATCGGGCTAGCTAAGGTTTTAGGGCCCAAGGTTAATAAGTATTATTAGATAAGCAAGAAAAGGTCAAAAGCCCACTCCCTCCCCTCTCTTAATAACCGAACCAAACACACACTCAATCATTCAAGAAAAAGAAATCCATCTTCCTTCCCACATTACTGTGAGTGTCGAACAACACCAAAACCATCATCAACATTCATCAAAAACCCACCTTAACAATTCTATTCTACTCAAAATCAATCCTAAACTAACCCCAATCATTATCCAATAACAAATAGCCGTCATGCATGATTTATTTCTAAAGTTCTTAATTTCTTGATTTTTGATTTTGAAGGGTTTGATCTAATTAAGTGTAAAAGGAGTAACAAGGAGTGGATAATTAGTGTTTGGTGAGGCAAAATCAAGTTAGGGTTTGATTGTTTGTGTGTGTGGGTGCCACGACAAGAAACACAACCCACATAGGGTTTGTATTGGATCATTTACTTCTTTTAAGTGTCCTTCGCCATTGTCCGATATCCGCGCTTGCTTGCTCTCAGGTAACTTATATGCTCCTTTTTGCATCCTTATTGCTATTATATTAATAATGAATATATAATGATCGGTTATTATTTTTCTCTCATACGTCTATCTTATGACGTCATATTATTTTCTTTATATCGGTCGGTTATATATACGCTGACCATTTCGATTATCGTATACTTCCTGTTTTCTTATTTTCTCTCTCGAACATCAATACTAGTATTATAGATGGATACTCGTACATATATGAGCTACTCTCCTATCAAATTCTAACGCTTATCTTTGGGAACACTGCCATCTATATATATAATAGTAATTCCTATAAGTGTTGACTATTTATGGTTACTTTCGACTATTTTTAGAACTTTCGAGTAAAATTGGTATTTTAATGGAAACATTTTGGCTTAAATCCTACTGTATCTTTGCATTAATGAATAGGTAAATATGTTAGGTCCTAGTGGTGAGATGGATGGAACGTCAACTCTTCCGGATGGTCGAGATACGACTAAAACCGTGGAAACAAACTTAGTGTGTACCCGTCATTTGTAATGCAGATAGTTAGGCTTATAACTAATTTTATTTAATTTGGAGGCTACTAGGTTTCTACATGGGTGAAGAGTAAAACATATGAGGACCATGTGGTTCTTTGGATAAATCCGTAACTATTATGGATGAATGAGTTACGACTAGAACGGCCAAACTAATCCTAAATTATGCCCAGATTTTCAAAATGAGTATGAGACCAATATTTTCATATTAAGTGCCTAATTTTTCCAATTAAAACCTGTAAGATTTAGATAAAATTAAACATGGGCTTTCGTTTTGGGTCAAACAGAGTTATAAAATGGGAGCTATGCTAAAAACGATATAACAAGAAAACGTTT
Source organism: Tanacetum coccineum (assembly GCA_026074375.1). NCBI lineage: Eukaryota > Viridiplantae > Streptophyta > Magnoliopsida > Asterales > Asteraceae > Tanacetum > Tanacetum coccineum. The sequence goes on along the minus strand of BQNB010092224.1, from coordinate 483 downwards.
TAAATAATCAGATTTGGCACATGATGATAAAATGATAACTTCACTTAGGATCTTAACACTTTGAGTATTTATCTTGTAATCTCAGTAAACTAGAGTCTAACATCTTGTTTAAGGCGAAAACCGTTCATTTATACCTATTACGAATTTTGAAATATAGGTCCATTAAGTCAGATTGCAAAGGGCATAAATGTTTATGTAATGATAATTACCTACATATGTGTATAGTACTATGGTGAGTCTTAATAAGTTCTTTTTCTTTGATATTTTATGAGCAATGCGGTGATCTTCAAAACATTAACGTGACTTTATTTTATTTCTTTTTTGATAATATTGACATTCGGTGTACTTTGTCAATTCCACTAGTTATTTTATTGTTCGACTCCGAGTCCGAACACTATTTGTTGGAATTATAATTTGAGTTGATTATGACAAAACATATTAAAGATGGAAGACCTACAAGACAAAGCTGGAATAACATTAATG
>BQNB010092223.1:0-26669 GCA_026074375.1 Tanacetum coccineum | reverse complement strand
CTACCCATAATCGTTGCATGTGAGCTTCTGGTGGATATTATTTAATGTTTCTGACAACTGGAATTTAACTCTTACTACTAGGCTACAATGTATATGGAACTAAGGGTTTTAACTCGCACTCCGCTGCGAAGCACGGGTGTTCGTTAAGAATGGATGTGGCTCGGCGGGGTGTTTGTGTACGGAAGTATTATATGCGACGAGGTGTAAACACTTTGGAAAATGTGATGATATGTTTCATGTAGCAACAGTGTTGTACAGTTCATGTTTTAATTTTGACATTTACACAGCCTTACATTTAAAAAATGAACATAAAAGTTCAATCCAAGAAAATGACATGTAACTGAACGCTCCTCTGTCCAACTGCGTTAAACCTACAAAAAAAGAGGTTGGCAAGATCAACAACAAATGAAAACACTAAGTCGTTGAAAGTGAGTATAAAGTGAAGTATTTTAAATAGAACAATAATGCTTATTCCAGTTTCTAAAGAATATGCGCAAACTGTCACTCGCTCAATCTAACTTGATATCGCCATGATAGACAACAGGGTTTAAGGGGACCGCTATGAGGGACCAGGGGGAACGCGCCTAGCCCAAATCCAAACGATTTTCACTAATCAGTAATGGGTCAAATTAGTCAAAAGTTGCGAACACTTTCCTTTGAATGCATATGCAACCGCGTTTTGACTTATGCACTTTTGTAAGAATCTCAATCGAAACAACTCTGTCTCATCCTCATCCCTGCATAAAAGCATGAAACAAATCTATTAAGAAAAATAATATCAGATAAATCAAAAAAAGAATATAAATGACATACATGGAAATCCTTTTCATGTACTCGCTGTAAGCCATGAGGACATAAAGCAAAGACCACAAAACCTACATATCAATTCCAGTTGATTTATTAACATAAAAAGGTAGATATTAAGGGTGTTTGGAATTGCTAACTGACGAATACCTTTCACAATTTTTACCTAAGCCCCAAAGGGTTTACGTAGTCCATGCCATACGGCGAAGACTGTAAAGTGTTAAGACCTTGGTCGCCTGTTATACGCTTACTCTCAATATTTTTAGATACTTGAATAGTATGAGCTGTTTTGGACTCCCTTATCTCACAAACCGTTTGACCAAGCTGCCACAAAAAAGTAATATTTAGCAACTCAAAGAGGCCGCTATGTATGCAAATTCAAGTGAGGACATAACCTACCTTCACTACGTATATATTTGGACATAACGTACCATCACTTTAAAACGCTCTAAAAACAATTTAGTTCCTCGAACCATCAGTTGACAAAAGTAATTTGACCATTTTATAACATTAAAAGTCGAGAGAGTTTGCTTCCGCTTATATAGCCGCCTTAAGGCTTATTTGGTTTCGGGCTTATCTTTCATAAGTTCACTTTTTGTTGCTAAATTTGTTGCTTATTGTGAAACTGTTCGGCTTATGTCTTATTTAGTTTTAGGATTATGTTTCATAAGCTTACTTTTTTTTTTGCTTATTTTGAAACTTTCATATAAGTTTATTATGTCATAATAAACTTATATGAGTCAGAAATATTCAAAATAAGCCGCAAAAAGTGAGTGTATGAAACATAAGCCCAAAACCAAATAAGCCATAAGCCGCATATGTAAGCCGAAAAGTTTCAAATTAAGCTACAAAAAGCGAGCTTATGAAAGATAACCCAAAACCAAATAAGTCATAAGCCGCCTATGTAAGCCGAAACAAACACCCCCCAGATCTAAGAATACAAACAAATATGTATGGTGCATTAAGTAATGTAATATGATATAAAAAAAGTAAAGAATTAAATAAAAGGAAGAGATAGTATACCATCGCTAGTGGGAGCAGGTGCAGGAGCGAGCGATTGAGCACGATGACGAACTATATGGAAGCAAAGAACACCAGAACGAGTGTCTTACCTTGAATTTTGCTGGGAAACCAAGTTTCTGTATAATTCGAGCATACTAAGTCTTTAATCATGGTAATAGTAGTATTATGCGCTTGTTTTATACTATGGTGTTTGTGAGGGTTCTGCATTTAAGTGCTATTTTTTTGTTCGTGTGTACCTTTCTTGCTGCCAATTTTGATGATTATTCACTCTTAGCACCCGTACAAACCTGAAGACCGACACACAATTAACATAATGACATAACAGTCTTTAACCCATACGATTGATATACAATGTTATGTTAAAATGAAAAACTCACCATCTTCCCAGAAGCGAATATCAATGCTGTAGTTTTTGGATCTCTTATCCTCGTAATAACAGCAGCAAAATGCTGCAGTACACAAAGAACAATAAGAGGATGTCATTAAGGGGAGAAATGATATGAGATTCTAAAATCACATCTTCATCAATGAAAGCATCCACACAATATTTAGACGTCTTATTAAGTAAACATACACTGTTGTCAATCATGTGTTCCAAGCCTTTCCACTAAGGGTGTAACGGATGGTAAACTTTATGATATCAAGTGGAAAATAAAACACAGTAATACCAGCACATTTCCATCCAACTCCCTTAATTCTGGTGAATTCCCAATCGGTGTATATGGCTATAACAGTTGCCACCTGAAATATATCACGTATACATATAAGTTTTGTTGTCTGTAATTTTACTAAGAGATTTTAAATCAGCAAAACATGATAAAAAGCTGAGAAGTAAAAAATGTTATTACCAATTGTGCTGTTGGGAAATCACCCATTAGCAAAAATCTAAGACGCTCAACAAACGACCAGCTTCGAGATCTTTTTCAATTATGGTGTGCGTAGAAACAATATAGTTAGGGCTAAGTGATGCTTTCACCGTGTAAATCTGTAACACCCCCAAACTACGATACGCAGCGGAATACAACATTTGGGGTGCTACTTCATAATACATACACACGAGTCCCAGTAAACGTTCAAAGATATGTTTATAAAACAAACTTTATTTCATTTATAAGAATGATCAGAGCTACATAGGTCCCAATACCATCATAGAAATTATTTCTAAAAGTCACAAAACGACTTGATTTCTAAAACACTTGTTTAGTTTACGACACAACTTCACCGAGACACCGTCCTTGATATCCGCGTTCCGTCCCATCCAGCCATCAACAACAATTAACCTGAGATACATACTTAAAAACGTCAACAAAACGTTGAGTGAATTCATAGAGTTTACAAATAATAGTTAGAACACATATTTTGGTTCAACAAAACGTATAACGTTGGCTCGTAAGTCAAGTTATAAAAATAGTGATTTCTAACTAAAGAGCCCGTGTACCGAAACTTAACACATTCATCTCGTAGGACGAAATTATGTCCGAGAAGTATGCCACTTCTCCTAATACTAACTACAAAATGTCCGTTTGATAGGGTGGTCCAACGGATTCAAACCCCAGACATGGTTGTCAAACCTAATAGATCTATTTAATGCATTAGCGCTTACCAACACATGGTAACTAACAGTCACACAGAAAAAGGCATATACTCAGTACTGAAGGAATCATATTCAGGTATCGAAAACAGTTTGCGTTCAGTTTCACAAAACAAGCAATATATCCCCCTCGCGGAGTTAAAAACATTGAAAACTTTTAAAAGCGAGGCTATGAACCCACCTTGATTCAAAAGCCAAAGATCAAATAATCGAAACAATCCACGGAAAGTCGATGAACACGATCACGACCTATAAATTACGTCGCTCGATTACTATACCGAAAAGTATAATCAACGATGCGTACATAGTATCAGCAAAATCATATATATAGTATATATATGTATTCATACATGTGATGAGAAATCCACTTGCGCCTTAGATCCTAAAACCCCACGATATTAGGTTGCGATCGGTCTTTATACATCATACATTGCTTAATCGAATACTTTCTATTTTAAGAAACTTTCTATTTTAGAAAAGTTGCTATTTTCGGAAAGTTACCATATTTAGTAAGTCTCGACACTTAATTATAGTTATAAAAATATTTATTTACTTCGTCATACTTCCGACATCCAACCCGGTTACTAATTATCCGTAACAAGGTTACGTTCGCGTATTATCAAAAGTTACTATATTTAGACTTTAATGTTATATAACCGACCTTGGTCGTAACAATACTATTAACTCTCAAAATGCTATCGAAATTATTTATCTATCACTCAAACCTCCTATCGACATATAAATGTCAAGGTTTATTCTTACGGTTGACTTTTTCGTTGTCTTTTACATATGTATGTATAATTAACTAAATCTGACCACACATCTAAATGACCCGGCTAAATCACGATTTTACACGATTCGGGACAAGAAGCAATTTTATGCGAAACATATTCCGACAACTTTTTAGTTTTAGCCGAGACCTGAATCTCGACAGAAAATGACCAAAACGCCCTTTTTCAATTCTGCTGTAACTTGTATTTTTAATAAAAACGCAGCAGTTTGACCATCGGTTTTGACCCGTTATATCACGTTTTCGTGACTTTGACCAAAAAGAGATTTTATAAAAAACGTCATTCCGGACAACTTTCGTGTTTCGCCGAAAGCTGAAACTATAACAACCCACAATTTTCATAAATGTACATATCCATCAATTAAGTTAGGATGTGTACAATCTATCAGTTATATAAGAACTCACCTTTTTCAGGGAAAATTTTCGCTTTATTACATTTACATTACATACTTGTCCAATATCTCAATGTGGGCAACATTTCTTGCATAACCTAAATTTAACGGTCTCCAGTCAACCTTTCTAAGGCAAGTCCTATCTCATATATGTCAAGCAATCATCATAATATATCAAGTCAATATCATAATATCATTTTTACAAAGTACATTATTCCTATAGCTGTACCATTCCGCAACGATATATCGAAAACGGCTTTAAACCCGGTTATCGGATTCCTCTAAAACCTATAACCAGGAAGATTAACATCTAAAGTGAATGCACAAGCTACTAAAGCATATGTACAAGTAATATAACATCTCATTTGAAATATAAAATCTCTTCAAGTCAAAGTACAAGTCTCTAAAAGCTCATGTAGAAAGTCCATTAAGCATGACTCTTAAAATAGCCGTTTTACCTCCGTTTTCATTCTAATATCTTCACCATCACTTGTGTACAAGCTACTATACTCATTTTATAATGTGTAAACCCTAAATATTCTATTCATAAGCTTCATATATCTTTTGTGGCACTCAAACCCAATCAAACCCTAAAAACCCCGTAAAACCGAGCTAGTTCTGACCATGACCTCGTTCTTCCGTATTTTACCATAAGTAAACCTAACCAATACTTAAATAAGTGGTAATAACATAAATTACAACATTCTCAATCACTTTCCATCATCATTTCACCATTCTACTTCAATTATACAAGAAATAAATCCCAAAAACCCTAATTGTGCCCTAATTGTGATTTTGACCCATTTACTCATTTTCTACCCATTTTAACCCAAACCACCTATCAACTTTTGATTATAATCCTTAAAATAAGTCTTAGGATCAGTAACCTATCATTCCTAATCAAGTATACATGAAATTCAAGCTTAAAACCCTAAATGACCCGCAGTGACCCCTAAATCAAAACCATTGCATTTTGGCCCCAATTTGAAGTTTTTTTCTAGCAATCACGCACCTTGGATAGACCATGAAACATACATCCAAAGATGCTTACAAGCACCTCAAATAAATATCTACTTCATTTGTTATATAAAATTGATCACATGTGCTCTTGTTTCTTCTTTTGTACCTACGGCATACCAAGACCAAAAACACCTCATCCAAACTAGTTTCTAGCTTAACCAACACACCTACTAGCCCCTCCTCATACAACCTCTAGGTCTTCTTATGTGTCCTAACTAATCGAACAGTTCCCTGAAGCTTAAGGGTACTTTACCTAAAAATAGCACCTAAACCATCATTTTCTTTTCATCCCGCCACTTCCTACTCAATACCCTTACATAAAAAAATCCATTTGCTCTAAAAATCACTAAGTGGTCTTAAGAAGGCTCAAGTACAGAAAGGAAGCAAAAGAAACCAAGAAACGAAGCCTGGGAGTCGTTATTCTAGGCGGACGAAGCTAAAAGTCCCGATTCTGACCCGTTTCTAAGCTATAAGCTCAAGACCATGTTCTCTAAGCTTATATTATGTACTCATACCTTTATAATGTTCATATGATCATACTAAAATCATAATATAACGCTTTGAACTCAAAAACCTATGTGTTATACCTTTTTTATCCAAAACCGTACACCCAAAACCCTAATTTCATGTTTTTACTTAATCTATAAGCTAAGCTTGTAAACTATTGTTATAATCTATCCCAATAAGCTTAAATAACATTAAAATAAGTGCTTTGATAAGTCATGAAAGAATTTAAGCTTAAAACCCGCGCGTTTTCATTTTAAAACCCTAATATGACCCGTTTTACTTCCTAGCTTAACGAATCGTTAATTTAAACTTGCGTTGTGTTAAATCTTCATATTTTAGTTTATTATAACTTATAAATGTCTATTGAAATGTTAAAATAAGCTTGCATGGCAATTTGGACATGTTTTGTAAAAATTATCCATGCAAGGGGTATATATCGTAACTTTCAGAAACTTATAACTAAAAGGACTAAAAGTGTCATTTTATCAAAGTTATAACTACAAGGGTCTATTATGTCACTTTTTAAAGTACAAGGTTTACTTGGTATATCTTTTAAACTTGAGGGACCAAAGTCGTAAAAGTGCAAACTCCAAGGGTATATTCTGCCACTTTTCAAACTCAAGGGTCTAAAATGTAACATTTTGAAAAAGTATAAAAACACATTTAAACATTACAAGACATAACTTTAATTAACGCTTGACGTGCTTAACATTTCCAGATATTGAATAAAATGCTTAAAACTGCTTATGTTATAACTATTATATCATTCATCATCGATGTGCTTTCAAAAATCATGTCCCGGATTCATATCATACCACAATACTAGGGAGCTTCATATTAAGGAGTTTCATCTTGGTATTACGTTCTGACTGAGTTGTTGGGTTTACGATTTAAAGTGCCCTAGCTCCTCAAACGTTTACTGAATGACTTCTGAATTATGATGGCCCGAACGGTGTTATGATAATTTTAATATCAAAACCGACATCAATGTAAAATCTTACATATTCAATTCAAGCTATGACTGACAAAAATTACCCCAAGGTTCCCGTGACGAGTTGTTATTTTTTTTTTTGTTAACATTCATTTCATATACATTTGCTATCAATTTCCCTATACCCGTTCAGGTGAGTTCATAGCCTCGCATTTCAATCTTTTTATAAACCCGCGGGGGATACGAAGCTTAAAAACATGAATGGCAATTATTTTGTATGCCTATTCAATTTACTATTGCCTAAGTAACTGGTTTTGCCTTTAAGTCCCCATAATCATGAACCGTTAATTACTCTCCGTAGTAAAGCGCGAATGATTGTTACTAGTCTGATTTGGCAGGTACTCCCGTTGAGTACCCAATTACGTATAACCAACTGCCATCATTATAAATCACGCGTTATTTTTTGGCGAAAGGTTACCCGTAGGGCTATACTTATCACCCATACCCTAAGGCTTCGGATTCTAAAGGAGCTAATGCAATAATAAATATGTTTTTTCAATACCGTAGTGTAAATTCAACCGTAACCCGAAGTATCGCATTTTGCATTCAATTTATATTACTTAAACATGGATGTTCACACAACTTTGTGTTGACTTTTTAGCATGTTTTATCTCAGGTAACTAATGGCACGGAGTGGCGAGGACATGAAGATGGAAAAACCGTTATCATTCACATTTTGTAAATACAGATGTTGGGACCTCTCTTTTGTAAAAACTCTGATGAAATAAATGAATGATAACTTATTTTCATAAACGACTCTTTTGATTCATTTTCTATGATTATGACTGTTGTACCTTTGAAGTAATACCCCAGATTAGCTTCCGCTGCTATCTATAAAAATGAGGGTGTTACAGATTTGGTATCAAGAGCCAACGTTATAGAGAACAAGGTTAAAACCTTAACTATAACTACTTTTCTTTTTCCATCCAAGAAAGTCCTCCGTGCCGCTATATCTCCCGGAATGGTATGTAAAGTTACATAACTATTATATTACTAAATAAATAACTTATGTTATTTACTGCTGGGTTGTTTAAGCAGACGATGTCCTTCCCCGACCATCTACTCATAGCTAAAAAATAACGCTCATTATCCCTGGACAGTCCATCCTTAGTCATATAACCATCTAATCCTAGACTAGTACTATACCCTTTGTGAATATCCTTCAACTATGAAAAGTCTTCGCAAATTAACAAAAAAACCTCTAAGCTCTCCGAACACCTATACTATTAGTGTATTAATAAAAAAATAACCATAAGACGCCTTAAGACGAAAACATAAAGCCAGGAGCCTAACCCATAAGAGGTCTTTCCTACCCTGACCATCTCTAAGTAAAAGTCAATCCTATCCGTCTCTAAGCCAACGAGAAAAGCCTTAAAATTCCAATTCAAAAAAACTTATAGAACAAACCTTTGATAATCGCAGCATGCCTAAACCTAATATTCGGTAAAAAAAGAAATTCCACGAAAAGATAATGCCATACGAAATTCCTAAAACTCCAAATCCCTAAATAAAATGGAAATCCATAAATATGACAGATCAGGCACAAAACCATGATACCTCCACAAATGCCCTTGTCATGGAAGAGACACATAGCTAATACAAAGAAACTAATAAACAGTTCTACAACATAGCCCGATAAACTGGACTAGCCTTAATTTAGAGCCAAAAAGCTTATTCCTCCTGTCGCCTAAAACCCTAATGCCCACCCCGCTACCTATGAGTCAATACCGCTAGCTCCTTCTTAAAAATTAATGTGGGACAGAAGACCATACTTAAGGCCTCCTACAAAAACGCTGGAAAGGAAACCTATTTTATAATCAGTAACCCGAATGATCTATCCAATGTTACTAATCCCTATGCTCTAATACCCCTGTAAATCGGTCCTCCTCTTAGTATAAAGATATAAAACCGCATAAACACACTACTACTTCTCTAGATATATTATACCATCGGTAAACCTTGTTTAGCGCAATTCCTTATAAACCTCTGAAGACGAATAACATTTCCAATAAGAACCAACCTACACCTGAAGATTCCTCCAAGAGAAAGTGTCTATTACCTAAAAATTAGCCTCAAAAAAATTATCTCCGTAATGGAAGTCTACACCTCCTGGTACCCTACAACATTCCTATTGGCAATTTGGAGGATGCCTTTTCTTCCAACTTCCTAAACTATGTTCCCCCGGCTTCTCCGGATTATGTCTCGGCCTCTCCAAGGAAAACTTACTCTAGTGCTTCCAATTCATTTGTGATTGACCCCGCAGCTTCACCAACCCTACGTTATTCCCGATGATCTTACATGAAGGTTTTACAAGCTTTCTATACTAAAAAATCACCAATCCTGCCTCCAATTATCATACCTCCTAAACCTCAAGAATTCTTTCTTCCAGAAGGACTTCTTTCACCAAAATCATTCATCTACCCTTTCAACCTCAAACTTTTAAGATTGGCGAAAGCTCTCAAAAGTCAACTATCGAGCGTCATTGAAGAACAAAAATCATGGGATAATCTTAAATAGCCTAGATGCAATCCTCATCGAACGTATCGAGCATATTGAAAATGGAATCGAAGGCCTCGGAAAAGGAACTGTAATTATTCAACGAGATTTTGATGCTCTAGAAGCCGAACTTCAGCAAGCTCATACTCAGATTTCCAAACTCCAGAGAAAGCAAATAGGATGCAACCATAAAATTTCTCTAGCCCGCTATAGGATTGCTGAATTGGGAGAAGTTATCAACGACATGGAAACTCGTCACCAAGCAGACATAGAAAATCTCATGAACTCCATCATCGAACTCCAGAACCGCATGGAATGATCATCCAGTTTCTAGTTTAAATTTCAGTTTTTAGCTTTAACCTAGCCACGGGATGTGTGGTATAAATAAAAACACTTGTCAAATCTTGACTATGTATAGTACTAAGGCAAGTTGTTCTTAAATACAAAGGCAATCCTGTTATCTACCTTGTTGTTTCTTACCACTTTATTCATCTCATCATTATTCATCATTCATTCATCCACCGTACATTCATCATCATACCATAACCTTTAGATATCACCATTGTTTAAAATGCTTAAAAAAAAAAAATAAAAGCATTGATCTTTTAAGCATTTCAAGAAAAAGCAATTTCTCTTTGAATCATTTTAAAGAAGAACAAGCATTATCCTTGTGATATCATTCTTATTACGTTGTTTTCCTTTTATTGGTAGAAGCCTCTAAAAAGAGCATCAGCACATCGGTAGCACCGGCTATGACTCAAGATGCCATTAGGAAATTAGTTTTACTGATAGTGTCACCTCGGCTCTAGAAGCTCAAGCTGCGACAATGGCAAGTGCTAGTAATCCCGACGAGGATCCTCGTCTAACGAACTTCCCTTCAGGTGATAACCGGAAACTACAAAGAGTTTATTAGCTGTCAACCTTTCTACTTTAATGGTACGGAAGGAGCAGTAGGCCTTATTCACTGGTTTGAACGAACCGAATCAGTATTCTCTCGTAGCAGATGTGCCGAAGAAAATAAAGTAACATTTGCTACTGGTACTTTAACTGATGATGCCTTGTCCTGGTGGAATGCATATGCCATCTAAGGAATAGAGCAATCCAATCAAATCACCTAACGTGCGAGCTAGCGCGCGCAGGCTTTTGACAAACACGTATTGTCCCGGACTGGAAACAGAATGATGAAGAAGAAACTTTAACATTCTATTATAAGGAAATGATCTTAAACCTTATGTTAGAAGATTCCAAGAATTAACGGTTCTATGTCCAAACATGGTGCCAAACAACTATAAACCTTGGAATCTTTCAACGGGGACCACCTCAGAAGCATGAATGAAAGTTACTGCCTCTAAACTCAAACTTTAGAGGAAGCATCAACATAGCCCAAAAGGCCTAATGATCAAGGTAACTAACATGCTCCAATTGCTCAAGTATCGAGTTGACAACAAGAAATTTTGACGACAAAGAACGTTCATCAACAGCTCCCCACAGCAACAACAACTACCTGCAACACCAACAATCGCACATCAATCGTCAACAACAAAACCGAAGGCATGAAGCTGGTAGAGCTTATGATGTTACTCCTTCAAAAAATGGTAGGTATGCCGGAGATCTCCCTTTGTGCAAGAGATGCAATTTCCATCATACTGGACCTTGTACTAGCAAATGTAATATTTGCAACAAGTGGTCATATGATTAAGAACTGCAGAAAAAGAAACCGCCACTGGAAGTAATCAACACTAGTGACATGTATGCAGCCTGTGGAGAAAAAAGCACATATACCAATCAGTGCCGCAAGAACCAACAGCAATGCCCAATGAAAGAGCCAACATTCTGAAATATAGGAATGCTCAACAAGACCCAAAATTAGTTACTCGAATGTTTTCTATTAAATCAGCATTTTATCAAATTATTGGGTTGATTCTGGAGCGGTTAGAACTTTATATCCATATCGCTTTGCCTCTAAGCTAAAATATTACCGTCTATTAATAGATACAATTTATGACATGAATGGCTGACGGAAACTTAGTAAGCACAAACACTGTTATTAAAGGCTGCACTTTAACCCTGCTAAATCAACCTTTCGAAATCGATCTCATGCCAATTAAGCTTGGTAGTTTCGACGTTGTCATCGGTATGGACTGGTTATCCAAGTATCATGCCAAAATTCCTCTGTGAATTAAAAAGTCGATACACATTCCCATCAACGTGAAACTTTTATCATCGAGTTGAGTCAGAAGTAAAACTCGACTAAATCTCATATCCTGTATAAAAACCGAAAGGTATATATCCCGAGGTTGTCAAGTTTTCATGATTCAAGTAATGGAGAAGAAATCAGACGAGAAGAAACTAGAAGACATTCCCGTAGTCAAAGAATTTCCAGATGTTTTTCCTGAAGATCTACCTGGTCTCCCTCCCGTTCGCCAAGTAGAATTCCAAATCGACTTAATCCCCAGAGCAGCACCTGTAGCTCGAACACCTTATAGATTGGCTCCTTCAGAAATGCAAGAGTTATCTAACCAACTTCAAGAACTAACCGACCGAGGTTTCATTCGACCAAGTACATCGCCTTGGGGAGCTCCTGTCTTATTTGTTAAAAAGAAGGACGGATCTTTCAGAATGTGTATCGATTACCGAGAGTTGAATAAACTTACCATAAAGAATCGTTATCCATTACCAAGGATCGATGACTTATTTGATCAACTTCAAGGTTCAAGCGTTTACTTAAAAATCGACTTAAGATCAGGTTATCATCAACTGAGAGTAAGGGAAGAAGATATTCCTAAGACTGCTTTCAGAACAAGATACAGACACTATGAATTTCAAGTCATGCCATTTGGTTTAACAAACGCACCTGCTGTATTCATGGATCTCATGAATCGTGTATGTAAGTGTTTATCGATGATATTCTTATCTATTCTCGTAACGAAGAAGAACATGCAAATCATCTCAGAATTAGTCATATGGAATTACTCCAAAAAAGAAAATTGTATGCCAAGTCTCTAAATGTGATTTCGGATTCATATCAGCAATTTTTTGGTCATCTCAACGATATCAAAGGACTTCATGTTGACCCTGACAAGATTGAAGCTGTTAAGAATTGGACATCTCCCACTACACCCACAGAAGTGCGTCAATTCTTAGGACTCGCCGGCTATTACCGAAGATTTATCGAAGGTTTTTCAAAGATTGCAAAGCCTTTGACTAGATTAACCCAGAAAAACAAGAGTTATATCTAGGGCGAAGAACAAGAATCAGCTTTTCAACTCCTTAAACAAAAACTCTATGAAGCACCAATCTTAGCATTACCAGAAGGAAACGATAATTTTGTCATTTATTGTAATGCAACTCTTCAAGGGTTAGGAGCTTACTAATGCAAAGAGAAAAATCATTGCTTGATGCATCCGACAACTTCAAACCTCATGAAGAAAACTATTACCACTCATGATCTTGAATTAGGAGCAATAATATTCGCTCTTAAAATTTGGAGACACTATCTATACGGTACAAAGTGTATAGTTTTCACTGATCACAAGAGCCTTCAACATATTCTTCGTCAAAAAGAAATGAATATGAGGCAAACCCGAGGTTAGAATTACCGCATATTATGATTGTGAGATATTGCATCATCCGAAAAGGCAAATGTTGTAGGCAGATTCCTTAAGCGAAAGAAATGAATCAAACTCTCCGAGTTCGAGCATTATCTTAACCCGTTTCATCCAAAATTACCATCTCCAAATTCCTCGTAGCCCAAATGAAACCCCAAAGAAGAAAATGTCAAAAACTTGAACCGTACGAGTGAATTGATAAAATCATTTGAAAATCGTCTGATGGAACTACGTTTGTATCAAAAACCTAAGCTGTTACCACTTTTTGGCGGTTTGAGAGCACTTAAGTCATGCATGGAGTCTCGATAATTAACAATATTCTATTACACGTCGGGTTCTGTACCAGATTTACCATGATTTAAAGAAACTCTATTGGTGGCCTAACATGAAGGCAATCATCGCAGAATATGATAGCAAGTGTATGACAGTTCTAGAGTTAAAGCAAATGTCAAAAGCCATACGGCTTATTGGTACAACCGTAAAATTCCTAGTGGAAATGGGAGAGGATAACAATGAATTAATGTTACAAAGCTACCAAAACCTCAACCGGACCATGATTCCTCTGGGTCATGTGTCGATCCGTCTTACACAAAATCATCACATTCAATCCCATTCGAGCGACTGATAGATAGAAACTCGTACAAGTTATATAACAAAGAAATAGTCTCTCTACATGAACGTCCATCTCTATCATCTCGGATCGTGACAGTTATTCACATCCAGATCTGGCAATCATTGCAAAAGCTTTGGGTACACAACTAGACGAGTACAGCATAATCATCATGAAACTGATGGACAAAGTGAAAGAAACCATCCCAAACAACTCGAAACATGCTACAGCTTGTGTTATAGATATCAGGTAAAGATGGGATAAACATTTACCATTGTTAATTTTCCTACAAATAACAGTTATCATGCCAGCATCAAGGCAGCACGTCGATAGTCACTTTATGGTCAAAGTGAAGATCACCTGAATGCTGTGCCGAAGTTGGAGATTTCTCAAGTTCTACGGGACAAGAAATAAATCAAGAAACTACAGAAAATATCGTACAAATTCTGACAACACTTGCAAGCTGCAAGAGATCGACAAAGAAGTTATGCCAATGTAAGCGAAATCCTTTATAATATCAATTGTTGGCGAACGACGTTATGTTAAAAGTATCACCCCGTTAAGGGTAATCATTCCAATCGGAAAACGAAGAAAGCTTAATTCCCCGATACATTGGACCATTAAAATTCTTGAAATGAATTGTGCCCATAGCAATACAAACTATAGCTTCCTGAAGAGCTAGTAGCATCCAACTAACTTTCCACGTTTCCTAATTCTCATAGAAGTGCTTATCCGATGAATCTCTTATTATTCCAATGAAAGAACTTCAACTCAACGACAAACTCAACTTTGTAGAAGAACCAGTAAAAGTAATGGATCGTGAAATCAAGAAATTAAAGCGAAGTCGTATTCCTATAGTCATAGTGCGATGGAACTCTAAAAGAGGACCAGAATTTACATGGGAGCGTGAAGACGAAATTCGTGCCAAATATCCTCATCTGTTTTCAATCATCACTTCAACATCAAATCAAATCTCGGGACGAGATTTCTATAAGGATGGGGGACTATAACAACCCAAAATTTTCATAAATGTAAATATCCATCTATTAAGTTAGATGATGTACAATCTATCAGTTATATATAAACTCACCTTTTCAGGGAAATTTTTCGCTTTATTACATTACATAACATACGTTTGGCCAATTTTCTCAATGTGCAACATTTCTTGCATAACTAAAGTTAACGGTCTCAGGCAACCTATCTATGTCAATACCAATCTTCATATATTGTCAAGCCAATCATACATAAAATATAAATCAATATCATATTAACGATTTTACAAAGACATTATTCCTATCATGTACCATCGCAACGTTAATATCAAAACGGGCTTTAAACTGTTATCGGATGTCTCTAAACCCTAATTCCATGAAGGATTAACATCTAAAGTGAATGCACAAGCTAATAAAGCATATGTACATCTCATTTAAATAAAAAAGTCTCTTTAAGTCAAAGTACAAGTCTCTAAAAGCTCAATGTACAAGTCATTAAGCATGATCTCCAAAATAGCCATTTTACCTCCGTTTTCATTCTAATTTATTCACCATCACTTGTGTACAAGCTACTATACTCATTTTATAATGTGTAAACCCTAAATATTCTATTCATAAGCTTTCATACATCTTTTTTCACTCAAAACCCTAATTCAAAACCCTAAACCCTAAAACCGAGCTAGTTTCTAAACCATGACTCGTTTCTTCGTTTTTATCCATTGTAAACCTAAACCAATACTCAAATAAGTTGTAATAACATAAATTACAACATTCTCAATCACTTTCCATCATCATTTCACCATTCTACTTCAATTATACAAGAAATAAATCCCGAAAACCCTAATTGTGCCCTAATTGTGATTTTGACCCGTTTACTCATTTTCTACCCATTTTAACCCAAACCACCTATCAAATTTTGATTATAATCCTTAATATAAGTCTTAGGATCAGTAACCTATCATTCCTAATCAGTATACACGAAATTTAAGCTTAAAAACCCTAAATGAGCCCTAGTGAACCCGAAATCAAAACCTTTGCATTTTGACCCAATTTGAAAGTTTTTCTTGCAATCAAGCACCTTGATGACCATGCTACTTCATCCCTAAGCTGCTTACAAGCACCTCAAAAAAATATTTACTTCATTTATTATATAAAATTGATCACATGTGCTCTTGTTTCTTCTTTTGTACCTACGGCATACCAAGACCAAAAACACCTCATCCAAGCTAGTTTCTAGCTTAACCAACACACCTACTAGCCTCTACTCATCATCCTCTAGGTCTCTTATGTGTCCTAACCAGATCATACAAGTTCCTTGAAGCTTAAGGGTCATTTTACCTATAAATAGCAACCTGTCTCAGAAAGCTTTATCATATTTTTCAATCAAAAATTAGATTTTACAAAATCTCATGCCTCGAAATGCGCACCCTGTTTTATGCTCGAAAAGGCATTTTACAAAACGCGCCAATAATTATTTTTGACCCAAAAAACTTATCTAAAATATGTCTAATTTGACCTATAATTTCATATCAATCCCGCTTTATAATCAATAACATAATACACTAGACGCCACAAGTTTCAATAGATTTCATCACATATAATCAAATCGATTAAAATTGTTGGGATTTGATAATCTGTTAACCATTAACAACCACGAGTACGCAACGGATATGGATCATGTTTGGTTCATATATTTAACACACAATAAATAAATCCACACACCCTTTGTGTGTCTTGCCCTTGGTTCGAACCACTAACCTAGCCCGAAACCCTCTTTGTTTCAAAAATATTCAACTTCACATAAACCTTGTTGCATGTGTATTTTTCTTCCATGGATGATCAAGGTATCATCATCCAAATAATATTTGGTGACTAGAAAAATCAAAACACCAAAGGTGTTTGTTTGTTGGTTCGTTCGAACCCAAAAGGAAGAAAGGAAATCAAGAAAACACTTTCCACTTGCTTTTATGTTAACCTTTTTCATTTTTGGATGAGATTTAAATAGATTTCAATAAACAAAATTTTGAAATGGTTTTTGTAGACGTATGTGTATTCTCAGCCGAGCAAGGAAAAGCAAGAGAAAAGGAAGAATAAAGTGGAGCTATATGTATCCTTATATGTATTTAGTCAAACTTGGGAAGTACAACACAATCATCATTTCTTGTATGGAAAAATTAAAATGGTTTGTGTGTGTAAGTAAGCTAGGCGTCAGCTATGGTCTTTGCATGCAAGATTAACCGACCATTTTCGGTTCGGTTTTCGGTTTTGTATATTTGTAATTTTCGGTTTCGGTTTTGTCGGTTCGGTTCGGTTTCGGTTCGGTTCCGGTTAAAACCAAGAAAAATACGCCTAAACTATCTATTCGGTTCGGTTTTTGTCGGTTCGGTTCGGTTTCGGTTTTTCTCGGTAAACTTCGGTTCGGTTTCGGTTCATGTTTTTCCCTAAACTCGGTTTTCGGTTCGGTTCGGTTTTTGTCGGTTCGGTTCGGTTTTGAGCCGATGCACACCCCTAATTTCTTGTATGGAAAAATTAAAATGGTTTGTGTGTGTAAGTAAGCTAGGCGTCAGCTATAGTCTTGCATGCAAGATTTTATATTTTTTTTCTTTTATTTACTTGTAAAAGCTTTGTGTATAATGTTTAATTTAAAGGTAAACATTTAATTAAAAAGGTAACTTGTACTCTTTTAAATAAAACGCGAGCTTTGGCCAAGGTCGAGAAGCAAAGATGACATGGTTCATAAAATAATATTCTATGATCAATAAAATAATAATGGGACGCGTCGTAAATTTTTACGATGCTCGAAACGATTAACGAACGCGCGATCAAACGTTGACTCGTGAAATGTCAAAAATAAAAATAATCAAATTTTCTCCAAAATATTCGTAATAAAATACGAAAATATTTATTATCGACAAATAAAATTTTAAATGTCGACAGTCGCTTACGAAAACTCGTAAAATAATTATAATGACGTCGAACTCGCGATCGTCAAACTCGGGTTGTTACATTTCACCCACCTTAAAAGGGTGCCGTCCTCGGCGCTCGTCCTTTCGTACTCGCCTTTTCGTTCGTTCGTGGCGCGATGGCTTCTCATTATTATGCGGGTTCGTGCGTTCTTAATTAAACAAATGATACAATTTCCACTTGCCTTGACTATTCCGGATGGAAAGTCAACAAAACAAGCGGTAAATTATACCCACGAAATCAAAACAAAATCATAGTAGCTCTTATCAAAAGAGGCAAAAACAAGTCGCGAAAATATATTCGACAAAATTGAACCATGTCGTTCTAACTTTTATAGTCGCATTCTTCATAAGGAACAACATACATTACGGAATATATCCGATTAAAATAATTATTACGTCGTTCTCCCGAGAAATTTTCTAAAATGGGTGATCAATCCAAACTTAGTTTGGGATCATAAAAACAATAAAACCAAGCGCATTTCGCTTATCAAAACCAATCTGAAACTTACATTGTTAATTAAATTAAAACATACGTCAATGATCAATTATAGATATATACCAATTAGTGAATGAAAATCGGTGTAAATTCGTGATCGCAGGGGTGAATTGAATTGATTTTAAAAGAAATTGAATTTTGGTTATCTATAACTCTTCGTAGAAAATGCAGAATAACCTGTAGAACGCAAGAGTAAAAAACAAGTTAAAAACAATTATATGCATTCTTAAGAAATTAAGCATTAAAACATTGTAACTGGGAAATTAAAAAGCGCACCATATTAAGTCAAAGATAAATTAAATTTTAACACCAACAACCTCAAATTATAACTTTCTAAAAATCCTAATTGACTAAAAATAATTTTCAGAAATTTTTTTTTATATTTTTTTGGTTTTTATTATTTTTAATTTATATATGAATTTAAAACAATTTAAATGTCAGAAATTGAATTACAAGATACATAACTTTTAATCTAATAAACAAATTCTGGGAAAAAATTATGGTATTAAAACTATTAATATGTAGAATAAAAGAAAAAGTAAAAAACATGAAAAGTTGCTTAAATAGAATAAGCAGAAATATAACATAAATTAAGCAATAAAGAGTAAAACTGGAAGAAGACTTTTAAGATAATAAACGGGGAAACAAACTCGCCATAATGAAAAAGACCCAAGGGTCGAGTTGGTTAAAGAGTTGAGTGTGTGTAGAAGCAGTTAGGATGTATGTTAATAGGATTGGAGGTACACAGTTCTGAAACCTGTGCCACCCTTTTTGGGACAAAACATCTTTTTTTTTACTTATAATTAAAAAAAGCTTATTATAACCCATCTTCAAAATAAAGCATCTTTTTGAGAAGTGACTTTTTATAAAAAAAACGCTAAAAAGCTAAGAAAAGCTAGCTTAAAGCTGGCAGTTTGACCCTTTTAGCTTATATAACTTTTAGCTTAAACTAGTCTAATTTTTAAAACTTAATAAGCAAATAGAAATCAAATAAGCCATTAAGAGACCCTAAATTAAACTTAATAAGCAAAAGTAACTAGGTTTTACTTAACAGAATGAGCTGAAAAGCTCTTAGAAGCTAAAAACTTATTAGACTCAAACTGGCAGTTTTCAAAGGAAAAAGGCTCAACTTTGAGCTTATTTTTAAGACTAATTAAGCACTTGAAATAAGTAGCAAACTGAAAACAGATGGATTTTAGCTTCCAAATAAAACATAAAATCAAGTTTTAAGAGAATTGGACTAGTAATAAGCTAGAAAAAGGACTTGAAAGAGTGACAGTTTAACTAAACTATTTCTTTATGGATTTTTGAAGTTTTATGAAAAATAAAAAAAGGCTTTTTCAACTCTAAATTTAAGCAAGATTAAGCTAATACAAAAACTCAAAAGTTGAAAACAGATAAGCTAGATGTCCAAAGAGCTTATGTTATCAATGTCAAACCTTAAAACTATTTTTATCTAATCTAAATTTGCTATTGAAATCTAACTTTTTAAAACTTGAAAAGAGATCTTCATAACTTTGACATATATTGATTTTAAACAAAGGAAAATTGCACACACATTTACTTAATCCTACTGCATTATTAGACTCGAATCAAGTATGAAAACAATTCCTAAAGGCCATTTATTAAGATTGAATCAATTAAGCTGAAATGATAAACTAAGATCCAACAGATTTAAGCCATTAATACATAAGACCTTAAACTTGTATTTTAAACTTAAACTACTTATTAAAACTGACTTATAAGCTTAGTTTGAGCTTGTCAAACTTGGCTTAAAGGACACAAGCAATCAAACAGTTCTAACCGGTTAGAACTGCTTGTGCCAAACACCCCTAAACAACCCCTTATAATGTTTTGAAAAAGCAAGATCAGCTTAAATCAGTTTTAAATAAGGTGTAAAAATATAAAACAGCTTAAGTTCTAATGATATTAAGCCTTAATAAGCAAAGTTAAGCCACAAATAAGCACCTTACAATAAGCTAATCATGATAAGACATATTTTTGGATTTTCTAAGCAGTTTTAACTAAAAATTAATGAAAGCTTAAATCCGATTAAAAGAAATTACAGACTAGATTCAATAAGCTATATTAAGACAAAATAAGCATAGATAAGCATAAGAAATAAGTAGATAAGCAGAAAATAAGCTAATGCAGAAAATAGGCTTTAAAAAACAGAAAATGAGAACTCACAAGTGCCTTTCCTTAAACAAGGCTTATAGCTGCTCTTAGAGCTTAATCTACAAAGATCTAGCTTGCTTAGAACAAGCTAGTATTGTCATATGAGCCCATCTTAATCTGGCTCATCTTCCAAAATAAGCTAAGGTAATCTGTAGGTTGAATTAAAGTGAATATCTAAACTAAGTTAAGCTTTTAAAAGCTTAACTGAGTATAAGTATCTTATGAATTACCTAAGAGCTTATTGATCTTGTTAAGTTGTACCAAAATACATGATTAATAAAATTTCATTAAGTAAAACAGAATTAAAGAGCAGAACTGATAATTTTATTAATATTGAAAGGTTTACAACGCTTGAAAAGGGGATTACAATAATGACTTAAAGAAAAACTACAATAAGTTAAAAGTTTAGACAATAAGCTAGAAAAATTAAGACGTCCTTGTGTGTGTGAGGAGCTCTTCTTATATAGTGCTCAGATGAAGGTTCTAGGTCCTTGAGATGCTCCTGAGCTTCAATCTCGTCCATCCAATCATTGCTTCATCATTAAGCAGTCGTGTCAGCCCTTGGATTATGTGCCCTTGATTTTACCCAATTGTGTGCTCTTGGATTGCCAGCGTGGCATGCCTGTGACGTCATTGCATACGTTTTTGAGCATCTAGAAGGGGTAAGTATCATAAGTGGGGGTGAATTTGAACTGGTGTGTGAGGGTGACGGTGAAAAGAGAGGGAAACGGGTGGGAGAGATAAACAATAATTATGATTTTAGGGCGTTGACCCGTTCTTTTACACGTTTGACTTGGGCTAGGTATAATGTTTGGGCTTGGGTAATTATTTTGGGCCGGGAAGGGTTTTATAAGAAAAAGAGTTAACGGGGGTTAAGGTTAAAAAAAGGGGGTTGTTAGGTTTAGGACTAACGGTGTAAGTATCCAAGGACTAACAGTGTAAGTATCCAGGGACTAACGGTGCAATTGTTTTAGGGTTTCTTTAAGGTTAAAGGATTAATGGGATTGGATTTGGTTAAGACTCAAGATAAATTTGCCTTCGGCTTTGATTTCTTGTACTCTTTCCATTCTCGTGCTCGGTTTTGTCCGTTTTGCTTCGTTTTTATCCTTTTGTGCAATATCCTTTACCTGCAAGACATAATTCAAAATACAAACGAATACAATGCATTTTTCAGTATTTATTGGTCTTTATTGGTCTTTTTAGCTCGTTTTATTAGGTAAAAGGTATGTGTATTTAAGCACATACCACACGTCGTTCTAACTTTTATAGTCGCGCTCTTCATAAGGGACAATATACGTCGCAGAATATATCCGATTAAAATAATTATTACGTCATTCTCACGAGAAATTTTCTAAAATGGATGATCGATCCAACTTTGTTGCGGATCATAAAAACAACAAAACCAAGCGCATCTCGCTTATCAAAACCAAGGCCGAAACTTATGTCGTTAATTAAAATCAAAATATATGTCGCACTCAAATAGGGAATTATACCAATGTTCAAAACCGAGAATATACTTCGTTACCAAAAATCCAGAACATACGTCGCTAACTAAAACCAAGATAGACGTCAATATTCAAATTCGATATATATAATTATATCATTATCCAAATTAAAATACTCATAATTATTCAAAACCAAAATACACATGTCGCCCTTCCGGTCTCGTTCAATAATGCCTCACTGGTTGTGAAAAATAATCCGAAACACATTAGATCTCCTAATCATCTTACGATATTGTTACACATGCCCACATAATCACATAAGTACCTATTGTACGCTCGCCATCTTTTACATGATGACTCGATGAATTGGCCTCATACAAAGGCATTCATCACGCCCACTTTCAACCAAGCATTGGCGATTATTATCACATATCGTATTCGCTTTCCTTTGGAGCTTTTGGCATAATTATTCATTCTAACACTTAGATTTATACCCCTCCGGTCACATTTTCCTCATCGTACCGAGCTTGCCACAAAGTCAAGCCACCTCGACGATAATTCCAACATAAACACGGCTAATTCTAATTCAATGAGTCTACACTCCCTCTCATGGGCACCTTCAAAGCCACAATCGTCAAAAGACTTTCGATGAATGTCCACCCACTTTATTACGATCTAAATTCCACTTGGCGATTTCACCAATTCGCTTATATCCTAAACCGCATCACTGGCCACTAAAAAGTGACATGAACACTCACTATCATTTAAAGCACATAGCACATATTCCACATAATTCGGCGGCGACAATCCCGCTACAACACATAATGTCAAATGACAAGTCAAAATAAATTAAGAAAACAATTGGCATCATAGACTTATTGCTCGTTTGACGAAAATCAAAAATTTCAATGTTTTCTTCGACGTTGGCTATTTCGGTTGTTCCTCCAGTAATGGAAACGGACGTTACCATTTTGCTAGAATCTCAATCAATTCGCCACTATTTACTCCCTTGGGTCGTCATGTCCCGGAGTAAGGGCCACTACACTTAACCGTAGGTCAAGTATCGTATAGTGTCTCATTAAAATCCTTGACGTCCTCAGGTATACTTACGACTATACTGCCACTACACTCCATTTCGGGGAAAAAAGTCTTCTTTACGGCCATCAGTTGATATATTTAAGGCATCATACATCTAATGTAGGAGAAGTCTTCTCCATTTCTCACTTTCAACCTCGGGACTAACCATCTCAGCTTCCACCCACCTTAGGAATCTTTACATCTCCAAGAAGATTCCTTCTCAGTGTCGGTATCAGGTTCACACCCTTGATAGCTCAAATCTATCATTGCTTACTAGCACACCGACTATACTTGGTCTTGACACGTCTTCATAACAATCACCGCTCCTAGATACTACGAACTAAACATTACTCCTTTCAAGACACACTCGTTCCGAACAATACCATAGGTATTTTCGCTTCGGAACGACTCGATCATAATGACTCACATGAGACTCTCTCCATGCAGTCGATAAGGATAGGGTTACTTGCATAAGAATCCGTAGTAGGGTAAAAATATTTTCTTCTTTCGAAAGCTTGACCCAACATTTATCTCAATTACCAAGCGTTTTAAGGGTGACGATTTATCCAACATAGCGTGGTTCTTCCTAAATTATTCATAGTTGACCAGGTTATGCATAATTGAGAACCAAACGACATCATGTCCTTCCTCGTCAAAACGTTCATTTTTCATACGCTACATGCGTAAATTAATTCCAAGAAAATTTTCAAAGAGTAAAAATCTAGTTGTTTCAAAAGAAAGAAAAGAAGATAGCACCACCTTCCATTCTTATTAAAAAAAGAAAATTTATTCATACACATTATGTAAAAAGAATATTTTTATTTTTATAATTTTTATTTATAAAAGAAGATTTGTTTGACACCACATGGTCAGTTTATGAAATTTGATAACACATTTTTCCATTGTTTACACAAACAGTTTACACACAAAATTAGTGAAATTCGCGCAACGATATTTGTCCAACACACAAATTCGTTATTGCAATTTTCACAGTTTTAAAATTACCAATTTACAAAACATTATTAAATACAGTTTGGTCAACGGTCACAACAAGTTTCAAAAATAATACCCACTCATGGATTATGCAAGCAAGTAACATACATGTGCGGAGGATCCACCAACAGGAATCATTCCACACTCGGGGTCAAATCAATCTCACACAAGCCAAGTGCCTCGGGGGTAACCACAACCTCCAGGCTTCACTCATAGTACAACCTATACAATGACACCTCCTCATAACTCATAACCGAGAACAATTACAACAATCGTAATAACAACGCCGAAAATAACGTACATACATACCAATTTTCCTCAAAAAGGGATACATCATTGGCTTTCAAAGCCAGAACATCCAACCGTAACGGTTCTAAGTTCTCAATACATAAACTACATATGCATGAACTCCCCTAGAGTTCTAAATCAAAAGTAATAGCTAAAAGAATGCGCAATCACCACGCCGGTGATAAGATAAAACTCTGAGGCAACAATAACCTCAATCCAATAAACCTAAATCTTGAAGTCCTCCTACTTACTAGTACGTGGACGATAAAAGTGTGAGGTTTTTGTCTACGGAAAGCATTTCGAGTCAAATTTCCAAAAACATAGGGCCCACTGCCCAGAAAGTTTTGAACCCAAGGTGAAATTACCATTTTGCCCCTATTCTATCAAGGCTGCCTTTTTCCAAAATTTTATCGCTCGCTAAACTGAGTGTATCTCCTAAATCGTGCGTCCGCAAAATCCGAAACGACCGCTCAAGTCTAAGTTGGTTCAATATCTAAAACTTATAGTCTTACATATTTAGGTGTTGCTATATAAGTTTTTGAACTTATTACTCATTCGTTCGTTGCCATTTAGGGATTAGTGAAGCAGAAAATCAGATACCGTGACTACTACTGGTATACCACTAATTTTGATTGCTAATTTTTTTTGTGCGTTGACTACTGATAGTTTAAACATTTGTATATCTGTTTCTTTTCTAGATGAACGAAAGATATATGTTTTACGGGGTGAGTGGGAAAACTTTTTTGTGGTTCTTGACAGCTTATTGCCTTATATCAAAATAGTTTTTTTGATATCTTAAATGGGTTAAAATAGCAAATTTGCCATTGAAAAAATTCCAAAAGAGTGTATCTCAATTTGGGTTAGAAGATTAATAATCATTGATTAACGGCCTCAGGACATCACATGGTTATCATGTGTGATATTAATTCACATTTCTATGAACATGCACCAAATTTTTGTGTTATTGGAAGTTTCCTTAAATCTTTCACATGGGACTTGTAAAGGTTATGATTTATAAGATACAAATATGGGGAGTTTATAGCCTGCTATCGACGTATTTAGTTAGATCCCGCAAAGTGTAACTTGGTAAGTAGAAATCTACTGTCTACTGTTAATATGATTTTATATACTATGATAGATAGTAGTGTTTAGTTATATATTTGCATTGCTTATATTTTACTACTACATATATCTTTTTTGGGTGTATTGGGAACATGCATGCTCCATCATCTACCATGGACTTTTTTGTAATATTGGATGGCTGATTCTTTTAGGCATGTTTTCACCATCACTAACCAGTTATAAGTTATATTCTGATGTGTGTTATTTAGCCTAGGTGACATTAAGAAATTAATGGCTTGCTTAGTCGGACAAAACTATAACTAGTTTAGGAGGTGCTGATTGTTTTAGGCCTTCATTAGTATTAGTTGTTGTATTGTAGTATTGTATGTTTTTGTTATTTAACGAGGGATTAGGCCTCCGCGCGTTGCGGTAGAGCATGTAAAACTTCGTATGGTCTAATATAATGGTTAAAAGCTCGATATTCATTGTTAAAAATGTGTTAATTATGTAATAATATATCTGATTTTGAAATTATAATAATCATGTATGCTCTTTTCAATATGCAGTTAAAGCAAGATCAGGTGCTCACAAAATATGTGCAGCGTGCACATATGTTTTTGGAAGTCGTGCACATATGTTCTAATGATATTGACGAAAAAGCGCAACGTGCACATATGTTCTTGGTATGCCGTTCATATGATTTAAAGAATTTGATGAGAAAAATGAAGCGTGCATATATGTTCTTTGAAGAGTGCACATATGTTTTTGGATGACGTGTACATATTTATTTAACAAGACACATTTGTATTTGAATTGTATTTTATTTTATATCAAATATTTGTATACTATTTATGTTTTGGTTTGTTTTAAATTTTAGAGTTTACATGTATATGTTTATGTTTTTTGTCATAAATTTCAAAGATTAAAAAATATAAACCATAAACATATGTGTCATTACCATTTAAAAACAAATAAGTTTGATGTCTAAACAATTCTACGCAAGAAACATATGTAAATTTAAAATATTTAAAAAAACATATATGCACCTTAATTTCTAATAAATGTATACTGAAAAAGTATAAAATTAAAAAAAATTAGTTTCGAAAATCAAGGAAATTAAAAAATGTTTTTAAATTAAAAAATTTCAAAAAGAAAAATTTAAATGTGTTTTGACTATTATACCCTTTTGAATTAAGAAATTCAATTAATAATACACTAAATTCCTATTGATTCAAAGTGGTTCTGTACAAAAAAGTAATTTATATATATATATATATATATATATATATATATATATATATATATATATATATATATATAAACACACACACACACACACA
>BQNB010092222.1:0-26669 GCA_026074375.1 Tanacetum coccineum | reverse complement strand
CTCCATTTTCGCCTTTGTTCAAATGCAGGTCGTACAGACCGTTCTCTGGTATTTGGACTCAGGCTGCTCAAAACATATGACTGGACATCGCTCACGGCTCAAGAATTTTGTGAAAAAGTTTATCGGGACTGTTCGATTTAGAAACGACCATTTTGGTGCAATTATGGGTTATGGGGATTATGTCATTGGTGATAGTGTAATTTCTATGGTATACTATGTAGAAGGACTTGGACATAACCTTTTCTCTGTCTGTCAATTTTGTGATTCAGATCTTGAAGTTGCCTTCAGAAAGTACACATGCTTCGTCTGAGACTTAGATGGTGTCAACCTTATTAAAAAAATTCATGGTACGAACTTATACACCATTTCTGTTGAAGATATGATGAGGTCCTCTCTTATTTGCTTACTGTCTAAAGCCTCCAAGAACAAATCCTGGTTATGGCATCATCGCCTGAATTACTTAAACTTTAGTACTCTCAATGATCTAGCTCGTAAAGATCTTGTTAGAGGTTTACCTCGGTTGAAGTTTGAAAAGGATCATCTGTGTTCGGCATGTCTACTTGGAAAGAGTAAGAAAGCTACCCACAAACCCAAGATGATTAACACCATTACAAAAGTTTTACACACCCTTCACATGGATCTATGTGGACCGCTAAGAGTGCAGAGTATAAATGGGAAGAAATACATTTTTGTAATAGTCGATGACTACTCCAGGTTTACATGGGTGAAGTTTTTGAGATCCAGGTATGAGACTCCCGTCTTTGTAATCAATCTGTTAAAACAACTTCAAGTTGGTCTCAACAAAACTGTCCTGTTCATGCGGACTGATAATGGGACCGAATTCGTTAATAAAAATTTGACATATTTCTATGAAAGCGTTGGCATTACTCACGAGAAGACCGTTCCGAGAACTCCTCAGCAGAATGGCATTGTTGAATGAAGGAATCGCACTCTTGTTGAAGCTGCTCGGACAATGCTGATATTCTCCAAGGCTCCCTTGTTTCTTTGGGCAGAAGCTGTGGCTACTGCCTGTTACACCCAAAACTGATCCCTTATACATACTCTTCACAACAAAACCCCATATAAACTAGTGCATGACAAGAAACCGGATCTATCTTTTCTACGTATATTTGGGGCTCTTTGCTACCCAACAAATGACAACGAAGATCTTGGCAAATTGAAAGCTAAAGCAGACATTGGGTTCTTTGTTGGTTACGCACCAAACATGAAGGGTTACAGAATCTACAACAAACGGACCTGACAAATAATGGAAACTATTCACGTTACATTCGATGAGCTGACTGAGCAAACGGCTCCTGTACACTCCAGTTTAGGACCCAATAACAACCTTTTGACACCTGGACCTATAAGTTCAGGGCTCATACCTAATTCTGCTCCGGCTACTCTGTATGTACCTCCCACCAATAAAGACTTGGAGCTGCTGTTTCAACCAATGTTTGATAAATATTTTGAGACTCCCACGGGTGATCATCAGATGCCTCATGTCCCCGCAGTTCCACCCTCAGTCATTCCAACTGGTCCATCAGTATCTATATCCTTTGATAACGATGAACCATCAGGCAGTTATTCATCATCATCCTCGGCTTATCAATCATCTTCGGTACATCACGGTGTTGCAACTGAGCATTCTTTTGAAGTAAATCCGTTTGCTGCAACTGAGCACGAACCATTTGTTAATGTGTTCGCCCCAGACCCGAACTCTGAAGCATCATCTTTTGGGACTCTCACAATTCCTACACCCAACCAATCTACTCAACCTCATGAACATCTCCGCAAATGGACCGACTCTCATCCTCTTGATAACATTATTAGGAACCCCTCTCGACCGGTATCCACTCGGAAATAGCTTGCTACAGATGCTCTATGGTGCTTCTACAATTCAGTACTATCCAAAGTCGAACCTAAAAACTTCAAAACTACTATTTCTGAAGACTGTTGGTTTCATGCCATGCAAGATGAAATCCATGAATTTGATCGACTGAACGTATGGGAATTAGTACCACCTCCAGACTGTGCAATGATTATTGCTCTCAAATGGATTTATAAGGTGAAACTTGACGAGTATGGTGACGTGTTGAAAAACAAGGCACACCTTTTTGCGAAAGGATATCGTCAAGAAGAAGGTCTTGATTTTGAAGAATCCTTCGCCTCGGTCATTAGACTTGAAGCTATCAGAATTTTTCTTGCCAATGCTGCCAGCAAAAACATGACAGTTTATCAAATGGACGTGAAAACTGCATTCTTAAATGGCGAGCTTAAGGAAGAAGTCTATGTGAGTCAACCAGAAGGCTTCGTTGACCCTGATTGTCCACATCATGTCTACTGTCTGAAGAAAGCTCTTTACGGGTTAAAACAGGCACCCCGGGCATGGTATGACACTTTGTCGAAGTTTCTTATGGCTTAAGGATTCTCCAAGGGTGTAGTCGATCCAACATTGTTCATTCAGAAAACAGGCAAACACACTCTTCATGTTCAAATATATGTTGATGATATCATATTTGCCTCGACCGACCCCAAAGACTGTGACCGTTTTTCTAATGAAATGAGCTCTAAATTTCAAATGTCAATGATGGGTCAAATATCCTTTTTCTTAGGCTTACAGATTTCTCAGAATCCTAGAGGCATTTTCATAAATCAATCTAAATACGCTAATGAGATTTTAAAGAAATTTGATCTTCATAAAAGTGACCCTGTTGACACTCCCATGGTGGAGCGAACAAAACTGGATGAGGACCTCTCAGGGATCCCTGTTGATCAGACCCAATATCGCAGTATGATTGGATCCCTGATGTATCTCACAGCCAGTAGACCTGACCTTGTTTTTGCTGTGTGCATGTGTGCTAGATATCAATCTAAGCCCACTAAAAAGCACCTTGAAGCAGTTAAACGGGTCTTTCGGTATCTCCAAGGATCCATAAATATGGGTCTTTGGTATCCGAAAGACACCGCCATGGCACTAACAGCATACGCAGACGCAGATCATGCAGGTTGTCAAGACACTCGAAGAAGCACATCTGGTGGTGCTCAGTTCCTTGGTGATAAGTTAGTTAGCTGGTCATCAAAGAAACAAACTAGCACGTCCATCTCGTCTACAGAGGCTGAATACATCGCGATGTCTGGTTGCTGTGCCCAAATCCTATGGATGCGGTCTCAATTATCGGATTATGGCTTTGCATACAATCACATCCCTCTGTATTGTGACAACAAGAGTGCCATAGCTCTATGCTGCAACAACGTCCAGCACTCCAGGTCTAAACACATCGACATCCGACATCATTTCATCAGAGAACAAGTGGAGAAGGGAGTGGTTGAGTTGTATTTCGTGAGGACAGAGTATCAACTGGCGGATATATTCACTAAGGCACTGCCCAGAGAACGATTTGAATTCATTCTCCCGCGGCTTGGCATGAAGAGTATGAAGCCAGAGACACTCAAACGTCTTCAGGATGATAAGGATGAGTAACGTATTTGCTTCAAGTATCCTATGTAAATATGTACATATTCATCATCAAAAAGAAAATACAAAAATATAAAACCCACAAAAATCCATAAAAATCAGAAAATATAAAATACCAAAAAAAAATACATTTTACGGGGGGTGCGGGTGGGGGGGACTGAAATGTCATTCAATAATGGTCACGGGCCTTTATTGAAGCTCGAAACGGAAGTTCTAACTTTTCAAAACATGTCAAAATGGCTTGCAGTTTATTTTAGAACTGTAACAGTATTTCAATTTGAGGGCAAAGCATGTCGCCAAAAAGATGGTTGTTCCTAACAACGGGTGGTTAAGTTCTCCTGGGCATGGATTACTTTATATCCATGCAACCTCGATCTAATGTACGCTTCAGTGCATTATTTCCTGATATAGAAGAGCAGTCTTCTATCTTAAACACATACTTTTCCATCTATGATTCTTCTGGAAAGTATTTGTGTTTCTCACGGTGGTTTAATGTTGTTGGAAAATCTATCGGACTTGTGTTTTCATAAATATTTGATACTCAATCAATGACTACAGCTCTTTCAATAGAAAACGGGTCATTGATTGAGGGGGAGAGTATTTTTCAAAATTTATGACATTTTAACGGGCTTCTCCCGTATATTCACATGAACAATAAGTTGAAGATTTTGGAATCTAATGGGGTTACTTTTTGAGGGGGAGTTTAAACTGTGTTAACCTCATGGCCAAAGTTGTCTGTTATGGCAGAAGATGGGTCTTACTTGCTAATTACTGATTGCTTTTGAGTCTTGTCTGCATCCTTAAAGGACCTTGTGTCATTTTTGTAACTTGGAAACACCCTTAGCAAGTATAATACCAAAATGGGACATTAACCTTGAAGTCCAAGGGGCACATCTGTTAATTGATGAAAGATGTTCCTAGGTATAGAAAGTGAGGGACCAAATATGCCATTAACTGAAACTTGTGATTAAGTATAAAAGGTCATTGCGTTTTGACTTGGTCAAAACTCTCAAATCCAGTCAAACCTCTCTCTCATTTCTCTCATTGCGTGTTGCCTAATTTGTAATCATTTGTGATATTTCAAGCGTAGGTATTAAATGTTTAATATTCCCTATCATATATCATGACTTACACTAGCATATCTTGGGCCAGAAAAACACATTAAGTGCTGTTTTTTTTAGGATCTGTGCGAAAATAACTATCCGAATCTTGGTTAGTATTTCTTGTTATGTTTTGACTGCTGGGCTTTCGTTAGATTCTTTATGTGATGTTGTGTAGATGTCCTAATTGTTTCCCCGACCTCTAGATAATTGTCCGTGTGATTTTCGCTTTTAGTTTGACTTGTTAAGTCAAAAACGTGTTCGTATGTATGGTGTAAATGGCATTTCGTTGGTCGTTAAATGCTTAGTTAGAGGTAGAACCTAAGTCTAGATTCTGGTTGTGTATAGAACCCTGATTCGAAAGTTAGAATATGGTTAAGCATTATTGGTTGCGTTTTGCTTAGGAATTCTTGGTTGCATTTTGATTAGGAAATCTTGGTTGCGTTTTGCTTAGGAACTCTTGACTGTGTTTTGTTTGAAAGTCTAGATTAAGTTTGACGTAGGATTTCTTGGTGGCGTTTAGTATTTCTTGGTACTATTCTTTTGCGTTTTGTTTGAGGATTTCTAGGTGTGATTTGCTCTAAAATATCCTAGGTTGGCGTTTTGTGTGATATCAGTGATTGAGTTTTGCTCAGACTCTGTTGGTTTTGGTTAGGATTTCTTGGTTGAGGTTTGCTTAGAAATTCTTGGTTGTGTTTTACGCAACAAATTCCTGCCTGGGTTTTGCTCAAATGTTATAGGTTGCGTTTTGCCTTAAGTGCTCTTCGTTGCGTTTTGCTTGATTGTTGTTGGTTGCGATTTGATAAGGAAAACTTGGTTGCGTTTTGTTTGTAGAATTCTTCGTGCGTTTTGTTTGTATGATCCTTGTTGCGTTTTATCCGTTGATATGCTATTGCGTTTTGAATATTAATTATTAACAGGATCAAAACGCAGTCACTGCGTTTTGTATAGAAGACACTTAAAATATTTAAATAAGTAAAACCCCTATTTTGAAAATTTCTTAAATGGTTGCGTTTTGCTTATTTTAAATATAATAGTGCTTGCGTTTTGATTGTTGCGTTTTTCCTAGTACGTTTGGGGTGATTGTGTTTTGCTTTATTGTGTTTTGATTTTTTTAATAAAATAATCATTGTGTTTTGCTGCATTGCGTTTTGGATCCTGAGTATTCTTCTGATTGCGTTTTGCTTATTGTAACGTATCCCTTGCGTTTTGTCTCTCATGGCTGTAAAACTGTTATAGGGTCTTGTGGTTTAGTCTTTGTAGTTAAGTCTTCTATTACAAAGAGTCAAATTCCATTTGCCTCAAGAGTAGACTTTAATTATTCGACCTTCTCACCATTAATTTGATCTAGATTTGCATGTTCACCTAGATATAATCCATTAACTGTTTAACTCCGATCTGTTTTGCATAGTTCTAATGAATGTGACTGCGTAGATACAGGGCTATGTTGTTAATGTTCAGGTTGAACAAGAAACTGCTGTGCACCTCCCTTAGTACTGATGATAAAATACATGCCTAGCATTAGATGGGTGCTAGGACAATAGGGAAAAGACAATGCTGTCGGGATGCATGATAAGTCACAAGCTACCCAATCTACTAAGATTACGGTTGGGCAAGCTATGACTTACCAATATTCTGTCAGAGCGTTACACCGAATAGAAGAATGGAAACGAATCACTCACCCTCCCAACAGCCACACCCCCCACCCCCCCAACGCCGACTCACAGCCCACCCCGTCTAATAAAAGGCTATAGACAGGAAGGCTAGCCAAC
The DNA here is from genome assembly GCA_026074375.1 of Tanacetum coccineum. Lineage (NCBI taxonomy): Eukaryota > Viridiplantae > Streptophyta > Magnoliopsida > Asterales > Asteraceae > Tanacetum > Tanacetum coccineum. The sequence continues at coordinate 20,319 of BQNB010092222.1, read as the reverse complement.
CACCCCCCCCCCAGATGCCCCAACCTACCTCCCCACCCCCAAGGTCTCTCAATTGCGGCACAGCCATGAGCCCACACCCTATTCCCCATACCCCCCACACCCTTGTTGATATTTGCCCCCCACCCCCCCAGAGCCCATCTCACCTCACCACCCTAGTCTCCCTCTTCTACTCTCTTTATTTCAGGCTAGCTTTCGCTTACCGTCTCTGCTGCTGCTCTTCGACAATACAGCTAGCTTATTCAGCTGTCTCTGGGATACTATTTGCTCTATGACAGAATAGATCGGGGCGTTACAAGTTGTCAACTGGATGAGCATTGGTTCAACCTTCACTAAAGACACATCAGAGTCTCGCATCAGCCTCACTCGACGTCACGCACCCTGTCAACAACAACAAGGCTTTTTCTTCCCTTTTAATCAGGTACCTTCTTTTCAACTTGACAATGATATGGGTTTAACCTAATGGAAGTCAAACACTTATCAAATGTAGTAACAATGACATGTTCCAACATGTGGTGAGAACACTCACGACAATCATTAATCTATGCCATCGGGAAAGGACTTCTGGTAAAACCTCTATAAAAGGGTGGGGTTAGTTTTTGTTGTAGTCACACCACACAAACACACACAAACCTCCCCCCCACCCCCCCATCATCCCCCTTTTTTTTTTTTGATTTATTGGCTATTGATTTTTGTTTTTGTCTTTTTTTGATTGAAAGGCAAAAAGCTCCAAGTGTTGTAGGATTCTTTAGGCATCATCAATCGAGCTCATATCGATTATGCGGAAAGGATATGGGAAGAATTCACTCAATCCATCCATACTTTCACGGAAGACAAAAAGAATCTGGCACAACATACTCATGGAAAGAAGAAAGCCACTCTCAGTGTGATCCCAAGTGTGGGGTTCACCAAAATGATTATCTTTCATCTGCAACAGCAAGCACAATTCCATCCAAGCCAGATCTCCCCTTCATTTGAGCCTACTAAAGTACTATTCTGGGGGGGTATCTCAAATTTAGTGCCAAGGGAACAAAATGGGAAGTCTTTGGGATGCCTATTCCGAATGAGCTCATCACTGATGACATTCGAGGAGCAGATTACTATGATGCTTATCTGGAGAAAGTAGCCAAGCATCAAAGATATCTTGCTGGTGAAGAAGTTAGTGATCTTGACTCTCCTGCACCAAAACCTACAAATCAACCAACCTAAGGTAAACAAGCAAGAACCCCCCCCACCCCCCCCCCCCCCCCCCCCCCAGACTTACCATAAAAATTAAAACAAAAAATACCCCCTAAACTTAAACCCGTAGCACCTTATGCAGCCAAAACAAGAAACCTCAAACCAAACACCAACCAAGCCTAGGAAGAAGAAACAAAAGCAGGCTAAAGGAAACCATTGAAGCTAACACCGCCAGCACTTACGATCTAAACCTGGGAAGGTAGTAAAGAAGCGAACTCTTAAGAGATCTCAGTAGTTGGTCGATGAGTTTGTTGATGAGGGTATTCCATTGACTTGTGTGAAACCCTGGCTGAGCATGTAGTCAAAACCGTTTAGTGTTGACTTATGTGCTGTTGCATGTTGGTTTATATGATTTTATTTGATTGTATGTGTATTATGTGAGTATTGGTAATCTAATCTATTGAGTGTGATATCTCAATGATGATTAGATTGATGGTTGATTGGTTGAGTTCATTTCGTTCATTTTTTAAATTACAAGGAAATGATTTATTGAGATTTTGAGCATTTTCATGTTAAGTGTGTAAGCATAAGTACGTATATGTATTTTCGTGTTAGTGATTTAAGATAAATTTTGACTTTAGAAGTTTAGTTGAGAAAATGTAAAATTTCTATTTTTAGAAAAGTGGTTGAACTCATTTTATAATCAAATTCCTCATAACAGAAAAAAAATGACAAACGTTATATTGGTTAGAAAGGTAGGAAAGTGCCTTTATGCAAAAAGGTTGAGCCAAATAAGTAAATCTTTTTACAAAAACTTAAGGTTATATTTGTAAATATCTAATTAATAAAATAATTAAAAAATATTTTTTTTATTGGATGAATAGTGTTTCCGAATTTTAAAAGGAAAAAATAATAGAAAAGAAAAAAAATATATATATTTAGAGTCCTAATCCTAAACTAATACCTAATTAGATTTAGCTTATAACTCTCCTAGGATGTCTATAAATACAAAACCAAAAACCAATCCACGCCATTATTTTGTTGTTCGATCGGTTTAAGAAAGAAAAGCTTACCCCATACCTCATAAAAAAAATAAAAAAAATAAATTTTTTAGGGTTCTTGTTCAAGGTAAATTTTCTAATTTATGTTCAATTTTAATTATAATCTTTCAATTCTAGTTGTAATTTATTCAATTTCTTGTTTACATTAAATAAATAAACTGTAAGATTAATATGATGGTGTGGTTCATGTTAAAATTTGTAAATTTATTTTTTTAATCTTTTAAAATCGTATTTATATCATTAATGAGTTTAATCATGTGCAATTAGGGTTTTCGATTTAGTAAATTCAGTGTTAATTGTTGGCAGTTTTGAAGGGTTCAACTTGCGGGGGTAAGAATTAAATCTATACGGAAAGCTTTAAGGAATTTTCAAAAAGCCTTAAAAAATTATCTACAGAGAGTCTACTTTCAAACCCCATAGGTTTCAGGAATTAAAAGTGAGTGGAAGTTATTTAAATAATTCAAACAAGATTCGTTGTCAAGGCTGAGTTTTTATGTCAGATTTAGGTTAAGTTGTGTGAAGTGAAAACCCTATTTTAAATTTGATTTAGACTTAGATCTTATATAGTAATTAAGTACTATGTGTCTATTAAATATCCAACAAAGGAATTTAATCAATTAAAGGTCTAAGTATGATTTTTAAGCCTAAACCTTTTAGTGCGTAATTAGACCCAAATTGCGGTATGTTTGGAGAGTTTGTTTTTCTTTGGTAGTAACTTGTGTTGTATTGACACTTGGCAGTCTCAGGTAGTTAATATACTTTAATGAACGTTGGTAATTTCGGTTTGAATTCTCGAAGTATTTAGTTAAGGTTTTGAGTGCGATAAGTCACGTTAAAATTCTGTAGTTTGGCACGAATTGTGACTAGCTAGTGAAACTTGATAAGTAAAGTGGTTTAAGTTGGGAATGGGTGCAGGTGAACCCGTGGGCGGTTAATAAAACATCTTAGACATCCATTATATGAATGTTACATGTATATTAAGCTTTCGGCTTAATAGCGTCTAACACGAATTATTCTTGTTGCGTAGATTTGTGATTGTCATTTGTGAAGCCTTGTTGGAAGCTTTTGAGTGCTAGGCAAAGGTGAGTTTCATAGCCCTTTTTTCTATGTTTTTATTGGGAGGTGTAATGATGCTATGTGGTTAAACTATTTTAGTTGCTGTTGATGATTTGCTACGTGGTTTATTGTTTCATGATTGTTCGGTTGTGAGTGGTTCTTTACTAGAACTCAAAAAAACAACTGAAGGTTTTGATAATAATACTGCTGAATTTGTGTGTACGTCATTGCTTAGTGATCAAATGGAGTAGTTTGTGGTTGTGAATTAGTTTGGTTGGGAGTGGCTTTACTACTCAATCAATCCCAAATGATGGGTTGATATAATACTATGATGTGTTGGTCCAGGCCTAAGTATACGGTCAGCTGGTAGACTTTTAGGTGCGTAAAGTGACTATATGGATCGGGGGTAACGTTTCCTACCCAGTTGTTGATATGGAATCGGGTGGTACGTTCCTACCTAGTTGTTGAAAATGGATCCTGCCCAGTTGTTTGTAATGGATCGGGGGGTAACGTTCCTTACCTAGTTTATGGATTGCTGAAACCCAATCCCCCCAAACCTCTTAGCATAAGTTCATATGTTGCATAATTGTCCTAAATTGTTTTGTTAATCACAGTAATTGGTTTGAAAGGTTTGAATTGTGTGTCTTAAACCTATGACTCTCACCAACCATTGTGTTGACGTTTTAAGCATCATTTTTAGGTGTGAAGTCATGAGGATTCTTAAGATAGTGAGAAGTGGCTAGAAAGAGACCTTAAGATGATCTTGAAGTTTATATGTGGATGTTTAGCATTGTATGGATATATGTTGCATGTCTCTTATTGACGAGAACTTCCTTTTCATCAATAAAGACGCCTTCTATGTTTTGCTTAGTTATGGGTATTGTTATGACACTTTGTGTCTTTGCTTTACTTTAGTTTCATTTTAGTATTCTCTATATAGACACCATGTGTTGTGATGATATCCATTCTTGTTTACGCCCCGCGTTTCCGCCTTGGTGGGGTGTGACAGATTGGTATCAGAGCCTGTGGTTATAGAGAACTAGGTGGTTGAGCCTAGACTATAGCTTAAGGGTCTCTCATATAGTTGCATTTTAGGGCATAAGTGTTTGAGTTGGACGTATATTATAACGTATGTGTCCGTACCTAAAGCTTTTAAAATTCTTTTATTTTGAATTTACATATATTTATAAATGAATATATACTTTTCAATATGGGGATCTAATAGTATATATCCTTTTATTATTGTTTTCGTTCATGTCTTCCCCCACCCCTAGGAGATATCGTTAGGAGATCGTTTACCTCACTGGGCCCGCAGACGTTGGGTGGACTTTTGAACGAGAGAAAAGTCTAACCAAGCGAGGCCCAACATTAAGTTTTATTTCATTTTCTACTCGATGCGGTTGCTATAATCGAGGATTGTTTTTTATTTTTGTGGTCCGATGTGACTTTCTGTTTTTGTTTGGTTCGGATTGGCGAGTTTATGGTTCGTTAGATGGATAATCATGTTTGAGTTATATTTGGATTATTATTAAGTGCTATGTGGTAGATTCATGAGTTGTTATCATTGAGATGTGTGGTCTTAGAAGTAAGTATATGTGTGCAAAAGGTGCAATTATAATTATGGTCGCGAACATAATTATAAAGGTGTCACACACGTGGACTTGTGACTTTGATTGCATTGATTATTGTTCCTTGTATGTATTACGTAAGGATGTAAGGTTGGATAGCTATGTGGATAGTAGTGTAGATGTGATGTAAGATCCTATTGAGGATGATTGTATGGTTAGAGAATTATTCTCTTAACCCTTTGAGCGATTATAAAGGATCGAGTTGAGTAGATGGTGAGGTGCCCTTTCATCTATCGTTTGCGGATACATCGGATACCTGTTGGTATTGTCATCGTGATTCTTAAGTTGGTTCGTTAGCTCGTTGTTCGTTGAGATATCCAACGCTCGTGTTGGTATTTTTTTTAGTTGTCATCATAGAACTAGTGCTCTATGTTCTCCGTTCGACGTTTTTGATTGGTTCTTTTGTCTTAAGGTGACGATACTTTTTGGTTTGGTTCTAAGACCGTTGGTATAGATGAGTCCTTATGGTTTGTTTGGTTTAAAAGAGTTCCTGTCGTGTTCGTTTTCAAGTAAATTAACATTTTGGTTATTGATTCCTTAAGGTATTTTGGGAGTCTATTTTGCTATCATGATGTCTTTTGTTGCGAGTCATAAATTCCTTTTCAAAGTAATTTTGTTGTAGTCAATATCATATCGTTTAGGTGTTAAAAACTTCTTTTAAAAATAAATTATATAAATAAAATGCAACACATTTGTTTTAACCATCTTTTGATTTCTTTTATAAAATCATAATTAAAATAATTTTATTTAAATTTATTTTTACACTTAAAATTATTGGCATTATTAACTAAGGTGATTCTATTGTTTTAAAATGATTGGTATAAGGTTATGAGGGAAAGTTTCCTTGGGTAAAAAGTCAGTTTTGGAACAAAGGTTCTTAATCTTTTAATTAATGGGTCATGGTACGTGGTAATATTCATTGGGTGTTTCTAGCATCGTTGATGCGTTTGTTAGGTCTGAGGTTCGTTCGTTATGTCGATGTTTATATTCGGTTGTTTCTTCTTTTAGGATTGTGTGATTTTTGGGTCCATACCAATTGGTGCATGTGAAGTTTGGTATTTCTTCATGGCGTGGTTCTAGAGTTGATGGTAGGTCATATCTTCTGAGTGGTGCGATTGATGGTAGCGAAGCGAATAGAATTATTCGCGATTCCAAGTTAGAATTTGAGAATTCTCGTTTTACTTAGTACCTCTTAGTTATGGGAGCGTTGATGTAGCCGTATGAGAGAATTGGTTGTTGAGGCATAAGGCTGGGATGGCATGCCACAAGAAGGTAGTTAAAATACCTTAGTGAGCTAAAAAGTGTTTAAGGTTCGTGAGGAAACGAACTAAAGAATCATTTAGGTAGGACATGAGAGGTCTCATAGGGAGTTCCAAAGCACTGAGTCAAAATTTAGTGATACTTTAGTAGTATGTGAGCTTCTCGAAGTGTTTCTCATGATTTAGTGGGTTTTACCCTTCGTCGTAGTAAAATAGGATTTCGTATGGAATTAGTACAAGGAGCGACGCCGATTTGCGAAGGCTCGTGTCGTTTGACGTCTTTTGAAAAGGCAAGATGTCTGGAATGATAGCAGGGAGTTGCAATGGTGAGGGTTGGTTATCGAATGGTAACAAGTGTTATGGTAAGCGTGTATTGCTTGGTAGGAAGAAAGGTGGGTAGTTTGGAATGTGCATAGATTATCTCGAGAAGAGTGAGATAGAAAATTCATATGTGATGTCACCAATGGAGGGTGCAAGGGGATGACGTAGCTACGACTATTTTTAGGATGCGTAATGGACACGTTGAAGTTTACGGCTATGCCTTTTGGGTTAACCAATGCACCAGCGGTTTTCATGAAGTTAATGATCCGGGTGTGCATGGCCGTATATAGACAAGCTAGATAACGTATATATACCGACGATATTTTAAACCGACCTGAAGTCTAAGGAGGAGTATGAGTCGCACGTGAATATGATCTTGGAGTCACTGAAGGAAGAGAAGATGTACGTGAAGTTTTCCAACAACGTGGAAGCGGAGCAAAGAGGAAGCTATCTAGATGTGGAAGGAATCAAATGGATAATGAGCCGATCTTGGCATTGCCAGAAGGAGCAGACGATTTCGTAGTATATTATGACGCGCGAAGCAAGGATTTGGAAGCATGCTTGGGAAAAAGGAGAAGGTGTTTGCTTGTACGTCGCGACAACTGAAGGTTCTTATGAAGGATTGTATGACTAACGTGGTAGGTTTTTCCCTATAATGCTAGAGGCATTAAGTGAACAAGACATGGAGAGTGATCTATACGGATCATGAATGTCTCCAACACACTCTCAATCGGAAGGATTGAACATGAGGCAAAGATGATTGATGGATGTTATTTAGTAAGTTTGATTTTGAGGCCAAGTACCATCTGGGAAAGGCAAATGTAGATGTTGTATCGTGGAGTAGGAAGAAGGAGCGAAGCCAAGAATGAGTTCGAGATAGATGTACGATGATCCGATCTAGGTTTGAGAAAAGGATGTTAGTGGCATAAGATAAGATGTCCAAAGCAAAGAACGCGTCAACATAAGATGTTGTGTGGTTTGGACCAACGAGTGTGAAAAGATATGGAGAGTGGTTCATATTGGTTAGACAAGGTTCGGATCTCCATTTGGAGAGATGTAAGGACCTTGCCTATTGAAGAGGCGTATACGACAAAGTATTCTATCCATCCTGGAGCGGATACGATGTTGTGTGGTTTTAGGTTAACTAATCGATGGCTGAGTATGAAGAAGGATATAGCTAGTTGCGGTAGTAAGTATTTAGCATATTCGGAAGTGGAAGTTGAGTATCAAGGGTCTTCAGGATTGTTGCTACAACCTAAGTTACCCGAGTAGAAGTGGGAAAGGATAACTAAGGATGTTATTGCTAAGATACCAAGTTTGAGTAGTGGATACGATGCGATTGGGTGTAGTCAATGGATTGACTAAGTCACCCCATCTCTAGCTATGCTTAGGACGTGTATGGTGGATGTTAGAGGTAGTTAGGCTACCTATCTTTTTGTGAGATGAGTTTTTTTTCCTAAGGTGGGGATTATCATTCGAGTATGGATGTGCTTCATTTGAAGCATGGTATGGAAAGGAATGTAGGTTACCGTTTTATGGGCCGTAACTGGAGAGAGTGAGTTGAATGGATCGAATTTGGTACAAGAAACAACCAACAAGATAGTGGTAATACAGGAAAGGCTTGAGGCAGCCAAATTGTCGAAAGTGTTAGCTTGGTAGTAGTGGGAAACTTTTGAATTAATGCTGGTAGGTTATGGGTGGTTGAAGGTCTCACCTTGGAGAGGTGTAGTACGTTTGGAAAGAAAGACAAGTTAGAACCGAGTTATATAGGACCATTTGAGATCTTTGGATATATTGGGCCTACAGTTCGGTTGAGAATTTCTGTCTTATGAGCTGAGTATCGAAAATTGGATTGGGAGGTGCTGAAGTTTGAGTAAACCTGAATTTGCGTGGATTCTTTAGATACGTTGAGCTTTGTAACATCTTATATCTTAATTTCAAGACAGTTCTTGTTGGATGAGTTGCGAGGTTAAGATATAAAACACGTTGGGTGAATTCATAATATGTTGCCTTCTTGAACTGCTTATTCTAACTAATCAATTCGGTCTTGAAATGATGTACATGCCAAGTTTTAAAGTCTACAATACTACCGGCACACTCATATTTTTGGTGGATTTTTGTATAATAGATAAAAATGGAATTATTAGGCTTAACCTCACCAATTGGAATAAAGGGTTATAGTGCCCTCGACAAAGATTAATTCTAGTTTATTAGGAAAAACATGTTAAAATTTTAAAAATTAGCACAATTTTTCAAAGAAAATTAGAAAATCAAAGGCAAATATTAGTCAAGTGATAATTCTACTCCCCTCCTCCCACTTGGTTTGTACAATGTCCCTATTATACAATGAAAATTCAAGAACAAGATTATAATTAGAACGGAAGACTCCCCTGGATTTTCTCGGTAATATAAAGAGACAGCATGCTCTAAGCCATGCTCCAAGTCTTCTTCTTCGAGCAACATCCATAATCACAAATATCCCATCATCATCTTTGGCTTGGTATCTAACTAATCCGAATTTGAAATGCCTTCCTGTAGAAAAGAATGAACCAAGCACTACTCCATGTGCATCAACCTGTAATAGCTGCAAGAAAACTAATACCAAAAGCATAAATCCAGCAAAAAGAAAGATCCCAAAATGTACAAGATAGAAATACAATCCTAACCCACTTTCGTAAGAATCACGGTTGCATTTAGCGTATGCAACAATCCTTTTAAACCACTTGGTGGCCCAAGTGGATAAGTGAAGTCTCATGAGGGTTTCCAGAGAACATACCCACAAAGTTCATTTACCAATATACACGGTTTTGTAAAGTTTCAAACATTTTAATGATTTGCAGGAATGGATTACGGCGTAACCATGAACTGGGTTACACCGTAATTATGTGGATGACATTTTGAAAATTTTGGATTAAGATAAGTTACAACATAATCATGGAAAAGATTACGCAATAAACTAAATGATTACGGCGTAAGTGTGCTGGTTACGACGTAATTGCCACAACAGTAGCAACATTACCACATAATTACGAGTCGAGGTGACCTTAAGTTTCGTCTCCTCGCTGTTATACCCCTGCAAAACCAAGTAAGGAATATACAAACCAACTAATATGCAAAAATTGAAATGAAATAAGACATGAATCAAAAGATAGGCATGGGGTGCCTCCCACGAAGTGCTTGTTTTTGTTTGAGTCACTAGCTTGACTCTACCCTTATTTACTGGGTAATAGGGTGTCCATCCTCTCACTTGGGATCAAGTGTGGGTGGAAGTAGCAATAGACACCATTAGGGTGTAAGTACGCTACAAGATAGGGAAACGATGAATAGAAATCATACCGTCCAGGAGATATAATGTCCCTATCTACCTTACATGGTTTAGATGTTTTGAACATTCCATATAAGAGACTCATTAGTTGAGTATGAATGAAAGGCTTAGGATCAATGATGACTGAATGCACCCGAATCTTCGTATAATGTGACTGAGGGTCTTTAGCGAGAAGTCTTTCGAGCTCCTCTAAATCCTTAGTAGGACTACATTCTGCCCCTTCATCAACCATGGTCACATTCGAGATCTCGTCTCTGAATTCTTCGAAAAGATATTCCAATATTGATTTAGTAGCTGGTGCTACATAATCTTCATCAGGCGGTGTGGTGTGTATGGTTTTTGGGATCAAAGGTTGTATAATATTGTCCATAACATCAGGAACGTTAGGTGTGAGGAACTGCTTAACTCGTTCTACGTCTTCAACTGTAATATCCCACATATAAAAAATATCCCCATCATCACCATCTTCCTCCCGATCCTTTTCTAAATCAACATCTTGTTTACAAATACTATCCTGAACTATATCTTATCCCATTTGCTTCAGGTTATCAGTCCCTATTCTAAATAAGTCATCCAAGATCTTATAAAAGTCAGAATCCTTCTTATCAACAGGAGTATTAGGTGTGTGTCGTGTTTGAGCGAAAAATTAGGGTGTAAAGCCATTTGAGTAATTATTTAGCATATTCTTATCTAGGCCTTGTTTAGAAACGTACAAATTATATTTGGCTATAGTCATGTTTTCTATGTCAACATCGTTGCTTACCTCGATAGATACAATATAATTCTTAGGATATTGAACAGGTGGAGGAGGAATGTCATAAGAATACGGATAGTAAAAAGTATTACTCTTATTCCGGTGAAAAGAGCTAAAATTCCCTCATCATAATGTGTTGGACTTCTTCTGGATTGAACATCATCCCATACTATTCTTTCTTTCGCAGCTTCATACTCAAGGTACTCACTCATCGTCATGTTCTCAATGTCAGCTCCATTTCTATGTTTCCTGAAAATCAAACAAGAGATAATAGTAGATTGTGCTATTACAAGGAAACAAATACTGAAATAAAATATATACAAAACTCAAATTTAAAACCTAATTAGCTCCCCGGTAGCGGCGCCAAAAACTTGATGCGTAAATTGTTTTAAATAATATTTTACCAAGTTTTAAATTTATAAAACCCGTTTCACCTTACAAATGCACTAACGGGCAGAGAAACCGATCGTGAGTAGTGTAGTTTTGGTAAACCCGAGGTCGTCCCAAGAGCTAAAGGGTGGTTACAAATCTGAGATTAAATTGGTTGTCACGTTTAAAAGCTGTTTAGAATAACTGATTTGTAAGAGGATGAAAACTTTAGAGAAATGACTAAGTATGATTGAAGAGAAGGAGATGCAGTCCTAATTAAATCTTAATTAACATAATGATTCACTTTATTCTACTATATGGGAAAGTAGGGATCGAATGGTCATCAAATCCTTACTTATCTCGCTAAATCCCGGTCCTACAGGTCATAGTAACTGAGACTTTGTCCCACTGGTCATGATAAGCGAGCATCATATTTGGCATTCTTATGATCAAAGTAATATAACCAAACACATAACCAATATTAACAAGAGACAAATGAATCATAATGAAAATTAATAAGAAAAGCTTAGTAGAACATGGTATTCATACAATCAATATCACTGTAAATTAATGAAAGTAATGAAAACATGATAATCGAACCAAACTAGTATGATGATGATGATCGGGACCGACTTCTCTCTTCTAGGATGGCCGTGGAGTGCTGTAAAATGACCTGGGATGATCTCCCAGTTGTCCCCTCAGATGGGAGGAAGAATGGATGCTCATTTGGGCTGAATTAAGCCTCTATTTATAGGTTTCTGATGGTTTACGGCGTAACCGATTTGTTGGTTTACGCCGTAACCTTGCTGATGTAGACATTCCAAAATATAGGCAAAATGGACTTTATGGCATAACCAAATGGAAGGTTCTACGACATAACGTAAGTGTTTACGGCGTAACTGAAGTGGTTATGGTGTAACGTAGAGTTTATGGCATAACATAAGTGGTTATGGCGTAACGTTGAGTTTATGGCATAATCTATTTGTGAGGTTACACCGTAAACTCTTCCAAACTTGTAGTAATTGCATTCTTGTAGCTCATCAGTTGTGATCCGGCTCTAAACCCAAAACACAAAAGTTGTAGATATTACTTTCCTCTATTCAAGGCCACTTGAATCAACTTCAAAGGAGTTAGTATGAAGAAGTTATGGTCAAAATACTATAGCAAATTTCTCGGGATATCTCAGGAGCATTTCTTCTTCGGCTTCGTTTCTTCACATAATTCTTTCACGAGCCTTGCATAGTAACTCCAAATCATAAGTGGATAGCTTCATATATATTATTCTTTTGTTGAAGCATCTATTAATCACGTGACTAAAACATACTCGTTTGTTTATGAAATATCAGTGATATTAGACATTAACTATGTTTATGAAATATCACAAGTGATATTAGACTGGTTATATAATAAAGCTTAACTAATAAGCATTGTAAACTATCATTAAATTAAAATATCATATGAGCATCTAAGTACGCATCATTGTGTACAATAGTTAACATGCACTTTTTTCACTTACTTAATAATATTAAAGTTGTTGATTATATATTTTATGTAGCATGCACAAATTACCCGTGAGATTGTAATATCACCGGTGATAAATGTAACATTTATCAACTAAGATTTATCCGTGGCCTAACATTGATTACTCTTGAGATTATAATATCCCTCATGATAAATATAACATTTATTAACTAAGATTCACGCATGACTCAACACTTATTACCTTTGACATTTTAATATCACAAGTGTCAAATAAATTTGAACATAAATAATCATTTTCTTTCTTCTTGTTTCAACCCCTTGATTTGTAGTTATTGTAATTCTTGTTCGTAGTATATTTAGTACAACTTTTAAACCTAAGGTTATTACCAGTATGCAACACTACTACAAAAAGTACTTCCAAGACCCATTCTAAACCAAATTGAGACCGGTTTTCCGTATGCTCTGTATGAGGGGTGCTCTCCATGTGAAATCAAATGGAGATTGGTTTCTAAACCGGTCTTGACCATGCTTCTTGAGACCGGTTTGATGATTAAAACATGTCTCTAAAACAAAATAGAGACAGGTTGTTGTCTTAAAAACATGTCTCAAAAACTTAATTTAGACAGGTTTCAAGATTTAAAACCGGTCCCTATGCATAATTTAACAATAAAAAGAATTAAAAAATAAGCTTTTACGGATTGCTCATCGAAAATATTTGCTTTGTCAACAAGCAATCCTGAACAGCCCCTATAAATGTATTCAAAAAGCAATCTGAAACAGACCTTACGAATTATGCATTTCAAGTAACGCAAGTAATATTGAGTTCTAGCCAACTGAAAACATCATTAATAAGTATACACGCGAGTTAAGCAACCAAGTAACACAAGTACTACATGCTAGTTTAGCAACAACTCTTGTAAACATCAAACCAAATGTGTAAACTCTGAGCTAAAACAACAACTAAAACAAGTAATAGTTGATTAGTAAGCTATGAGTTAACCACTTGTAGCCATTGATCTATATCTATAGCAGGCTCTTTTAGCTGCATAAACTATATCCCCCATCTGCAGAGACCGTAAGTAAAAGTTAGTGAATGACTATGTCCACGAAACTTACCATTTGAATAGCAATTCGATAACTTATAACTTAAAGGAAAAACATATTTATAAAAAAAGAAACATAACCCGAGGTAACACTACTACATAAACAAGCATACAGACCTCCTTATGGAGACCTAAAACCAAAAAAATAGGTTGGAAGTAAGAAATTCACCCCCCTAAAATAATCCGGACCGGGTTTAAAAAAAGCAACCGGTCTTGAAAGGAAAAAATATAATAGACCGGTTAGGTTTTGGATAACCGGTCTAAAAAAACTGAAACTAGACAGGTAGGTCTGGATATATTTATTAATCTACACCGGTTATTTTTAAAAAAACCGGTCTCTATTCAAACCAAAAACATCATTCAATGCCATCTTAAGCTTCTAAATACAACTTTCAAACGTATTAAATACATCTTATTTGTCAAATTATTATTTCTTTTATACATTACTCTTATAAGCTAATTTTTTTTCTTTGATCTTCTTTCATATGTGTAGGCTCATTTGCGGAAATCATTAATGTCGGACAAATTATTTGTAGGCTATCTTGACTTATGATCGTTCAAGTAAGGTATAATTTCTAAACATCTATGAATATATAGTTTAATTAACACCCATCCAATATTAACCTATTAGAGGTTGATCTTGGAATATATAGTTTGGGACTACTTTTAGAACACGCTACTGCATTTAAAATGTGAATGCTTATTTTAAGATCGAGTGTTGTTTTACAAATAAAATCGATAGCATTTTCCCTATACCACTACGAGTATGCGTGTATACGTATATCTCAAGAGTTAAGGGGATCAAGTGTTATTTTAGAAAGAAAAAAACGAGAGCATCTTATATATCTCCTAATTATATTATATATGGATCATTACACATGGATGTACAGTATAAAGCGAGCTACCCTCAAATACGTGGAAAATTTGTATGATTTCATTAAAGTTGCTGAGGATGATCGGGTGAGGAGTGGAAAAGATGAAATTTTTTGTCCTTGTAAAAAATATAGAAATGGTGTATTATATGTGAACGCTAAGGAAGTTAAAAGCCATCTAATAAAAGATGTGTTCACGAGAGGGTACACGTGTTGGGATTTTCATGGTGAAAAAAGAGTTGTTGGTAGCACGTCTCAATGTAATATGGATGTTGATTTGTCAATTAATAATGATCGTCATGATTTGAATAACATGTTAGATGACTAGGATGATGATGTTGCTCAAAAGGAGCATGCTAAATTTGAAAAAATTATTTCTTGCCGCTGAGAAAGCTTTGTTTGGCGGTTGTACGAAACTTACCATACTTTCTGCGATGATAAAGTTGTTCAAGATAAAAGCATCATTTGGTTGGAGCGATATAATTTTCACAACTCTATTAGAGTTTTTGCATAAAGAAATGCTCCCCGATGACAACGCATTGTCCATTTCAACATACCAAGCAAAAAAACTAATGTGCCTAATGGATTTGGAAATTGAAAGAATTAATGCATGTCCAAATGATTGTATGTTGTATAGAGGCGATGACAAAGATCTACATGAGTGCAAGGTATGTAAAACATCGAGGTATGTGCAAATAAAACAGAATGGACCTAACGGTGATGTGACAAAAAATGACCCTCCTGCTAAGTTATTGTGGTATTTTCTAATCATACCAAGACTTGAGCGATTATATGCAGGTGCCAAGGAGACAAAATTATTACGTTGGCATGCCGAGGAGCGTAAAAAAGATGGAAAAATGAGACATGTAGCCGATTCTCTTCAATGGAGAAATATTGATAACTTATTTGAAGAATTTGGAGGGGATATTAGAAATATACGGCTAGGACTTAGTTCAGACGGATTTAATACGTTCGGAAACATGAGTAGTTGTCACAGCACTTGGCCAGTTCTTTTATGCAACTACAATCTCCCACCTTGGTTGTGTATGAAACGAAAATACATCATGATGTCATTGTTAATTCAAGGCCCCAAACAACCCGAGAATGACATTGACGTGTATTTGAAAATGAAAATACATCATGATGCAGTCAAGTTCCAACCGTTGTGGTCTATTAAACCCATATTTGATTCAAGGAAGTAAATGCCTTCACAATACTTCAGTTGTTAAAGATTACTTGACGAGAGCATTGAGTTCTACCTACGACATTTTCCTTGCTATGCGCCATTCAAGAAAAGTATGAATATGTATTGGTTTAAATTGTCCTTATTTCTTATGTGCATATATGGTCCAATAATTTTGTTTTACCTTTATCAGGGAGACCCATTGGGTGTTATTTGTTGTATGCCCTAAGCAACGTACGTGCTACATCTTGGATTCACATCAGCCAAAGATCAAGAAAAGGACCGAGCGAAGTTATTGGCTTACAAGTTGTTTGAATAAGTTTGTTGCAAATTACAAAGTTGTCGAGGTAACCTGTCTCACGATAGTTAGATAAATACAAACAATTTTTTTTTGTTATACAACTTCTAACATGTATATATACTTTGTTTATTCAAATGTAGTGTAATCAACAAGCTGGTTTATGGGAATGCGGATACTATGTACACAAATGGATGCATGAATTTGTAACCGTTCATCAAGACCATTTTCCTGAAAGAGTAAGTACTATTCCTAATGTTGATTTTAGAATATGTAAATGAAATTTTCATAGTTAAGGGATGCAATAAGTAAGCTGAATTCTAATCAACCAACATATTCTTTATCTCTTCAGAAACTAGGGGTGAGCATGGTTCGGTTTGGTTCGGTTTTTGTATAAAACCGAAACCGAACCGAAAAATTTCGGTTTTTGATTTTTAGAAACCATTCGGTTTCGGTTTTGTGTCGGTTTGGTTTTTCGGTTGTCGGTTTATTTTCGGTTTGGTTTTTCGGTTTTTCGGTTTCTATACGACTTATCGAGCTTTGCTTTTGCAAAGTCGATTTGGAATATACCATAAACCAACACCTTCAAAGCTTTAAAGAAACAATCCAGATAAGAAAAACCAAAGACACAACAATGATAATAAGAAACAAATTACCATATAAAACCCTTAAAAAATTATTTATGTGTTATAAAGCAACACAATAACAACGATAAAAACCTAATAAACATAAAAAAACTCATAGAAGAGAACTTATTATGTGTCATAAATGGCATGTACAAGAAGTATATTAAACAAAGAGTAGTTACTCGACATGATATAATTAATCTAGCAGAGCATAATCATCGTCCCTTAGCTTCGATCACAACTTATTTTTGTTCCCATGTTTATAAAGATCGGTTCGGTTTATATCGGTTTTATTTTAATGCTAAAACCAAACCGATCCAAAAACTTCAGTTTTTCCAAAATCCAAAAACCGAACCATCGGTTTTTTAGGTTTCGGTTCTTTGGTTTTTTTCAGTTTAGGTTCGGTTTTTCAGTTTCATGCACACCCCTAATTTGAATAGCAATTCGACAACTTATAACGTAAAGGAAAACATATTTATAAAAAAAAGAACCATAACCGGAGGTAAAGCCAACCTCTCTTGATTAGCAACGTAAGGCATAGGAAAACCAGCCCCAGTAATGAGCCATACCATCGCTAACATTTCTTCTCTTCACCAAAGGTTCTATACTAATGAGGCATACCCAAACAGTAATAATGTACCACATATCTCCAGCTTTCACAAACTAATACAGCTACTTTTGCAATCTTGAAACAAATTAAAAGCAAAAAGTTAAAACTTGGGAAACTCATAAATTCGAATACAAATATCATAAAACTTGGGCAACACATACATTTACAATGCTATTATAGTCACTAATTGACGTTTCGCTATAAGTTGCAGGAAAGAAAACTATAAACTATATCCATCTAAACTACTACTTAAAGTGACATATATTTATGCCTTACGCTTGTATTCTCTGTTCAATACGCTAAGCAACAATGAATTTAAACGGATCACTGAAGCTCTACATTGTCACCGTGTTACAACGCCACTGATAAAATAGATATAAGCACATAGCATTACTTGAAGATTAACACTGCACTAAACTTGAGTAAATAATCACTACGTTGAACATGTAAATAAACACTGTTGAGCTTGAAAATAAACACTAATGAACTCACATTAAGATTCTTCATATTTCATATCATCTTTGATCCTCGTAGAATTTTCCAATTCTACTATCGAACAAATTGTGTAAACTAAGACCCTTAGGACTATGTGTATATACATTTATGATATGTAGCAATTTTGATTTCATGTCAACAATACCCCTGAAATAAACTAATCATCAACCTAAAACCAGGCACGGAAAAATTTCATTTTTTACTTCACTTCTTCATTAAAAAGCTACATAGTTTTTTGTATTACAGATTATCCTAAACTGTGCAATAGGCTTTATACATCATGAGTGTGCATGTCCGAATGAAACTACTATGCATCAAAAAAAAATACTTTGACATAGCACACACTGCGCTTCATATCATACATATTAAACTAATAAGATGGTTTCAAAAAAGTGGTCATTACAATAACTATAAACGAATGCACAATTGCAATCTTATCAACTTAAAAGCAAAACAAAATAGTACCAAGCATCGTATAACAATACATAATTTTCGATCCCAAACAAAGCAAAACCAAGTAACAATTACCAATTCCATCCAACTTATTGAGTCGTAGTCTAATAAATCAACTAAAATATGATACAAGTGTTATCGGTTAAGTCTCAGAAAAATCAAATTAGAACTTTCATCAAACACTTGGTAGGCAATAACTTTTTCTCTTAAAACTTCCATCAAAAATCTGATGGGCAACTCAGATTACCCCAAAATTTTAACTTCTAAAATAGACTATTTAGAGTTTCACAAAGAAAACATATATAATAATGACATCCACTACAAAATTTACTACTATCCCCGGGGACATAAACCAGTTTCCCCGGCAACATATCCCTAGGAATACTTTTCCCCGGCGACGTGAATCTGTCAGGGGAAACTGACAAGAGATTCATTCCCCGATATGTTATCGTTGTACATTAGATGTTTAATGGATGAGTCGATATGTTATCGTTGTACATTAGATGTTCAACGGATGAGTCGATATGTTATCGTTGTACATTAGATGTTCAACGGATGAGTCGATATGTTATCGTTGTACATTAGATGTTCAACGGATGAGTCGATATGTTATCGTTGTACATTAGATGTTCAACGGATGAGTCGATATGTTATCGTTGTACAGTAGATGTTCAACGGATGAGTCGATATGTTATCGTTGTACATTAGATGTTCAACGGATGAGTCGATATGTTATCGTTGTACATTAGATGTTCAACGGATGAGTCGATATGTTATCGTTATACATTAGATGTTCAACGGATGAGTCGATATGTTATCGTTGTACATTAGATGTTCAACGGATGAGTCGATATGTTATCGTTGTACATTAGATGTTCAACGGATGAGTCGATATGTTATCGTTGTACATTAGATGTTCAACGGATGAGTCGATATGTTATCGTTGTACATTAGATGTTCAACGAATGAGTCGATATGTTATCGTTGTACATTAGATGTTCAACGGATGAGTCGATATGTTATCGTTGTACATTAGATGTTCAACGGATGAGTCGATATGTTATCGTTGTACATTAGATGTTCAACGGATGAGTCGATATGTTATCGTTGTACATTAGATGTTCAACGGATGAGTCGATATGTTATCGTTGTACATTAGATGTTCAACGGATAAGTCGATATGTTATCGTTGTACATTAGATGTTCAACGGATGAGTCGATATGTTATCGTTGTACATTAGATGTTCAACGGATGAGTCGATATGTTATCGTTGTACATTAGATGTTCAATGGATGAGTCGATATGTTATCGTTGTACATTAGATGTTCAACGGATGAGTCGATATGTTATCGTTGTACATTAGATGTTCAATGGATGAGTCGATATGTTATCGTTGTACATTAGATGTTCAACGGATGAGTCGATATGTTATCGTTGTACATTAGATGTTCAACGGATGAGTCGATATGTTATCGTTGTACATTAGATATTTACCGGATGAGTCGATATGTTATCGTTGTACATTAGTTGTTCAACGGATGACTCAATATATTATCATTGTATATTAAATGTTCAACGGATGAGTCGATATGTTATCGTTGTACATTAGATTTTCAATGGATGAGTCGATGTGTTATTGTTGTACATTAGATGTTTAACGGATTAGTCGATATGCTATCATTGTACATTAGATGTTCAACGCATGAGTCGATATGGTATCGTTGTACATTAGATTTTCAACGGATGAGTCAATACTCCCGCTAAAAACTCCCGCCATATTCTCTTGCCAAAAAATCCCGCCAAATACTCCCTCCAAAGAACTATTTTTTACCATAAAAGCAGATATGATCATCACAATCACCAACATATCACACACACTCTTACCATCACTATAAACATATCACACTGTTATTATGAAGATGTTGCCATATGAATCTTTTGCGTTTCCTTGTGGAGCTCGAGATGTAGTTATGCGAGACTCGTATAAACCTAATACCCGTGATAAACTATACTATGCATGTCCGCGATCAAAGGTGAACAATCACATGCCTTTTTTGTGTAATATACAAATAATGTGGTTAGTTGTTAAAAATTATTATCTTTACTCTTTAACAGCCTCCGCAAAATACTTTCGGATGTGAATTTTTTTAGCAGAAAGAGGAACGAGTCCGTCTACTGGTTGGTTCTCCTGGAGCTTCAACAACTCCAATTTATTCTCCAGGATCTTCAATTACTCCAATTTATTCT
>BQNB010092221.1:4938-26670 GCA_026074375.1 Tanacetum coccineum | reverse complement strand
ACATTAAGTCCTTGTTGTTTCATCTTTCTTCTTTTCTTCATATGTGGTTTTGTAATCATCAAATCTCAAATCCCAACATATAATGCTTAATCTTACTGAATTTATACTAACAGACTTAATTATAGCTAATCTTTATAAATGAAAACTAATTTAAGCCTACAAATTACACTAAATCCTATCTTATAAACCTGCAATTGAAGTTCAAATTTAGGTTTAAGAACCAAAGAGACCAATAGCAGTATTAACTTTAAGTTAATAATGTTCTTCCAAACACCCATTTAAAAAAAATACTCAAATCCATTTTATGCTTATGAATTTCAGTTTTAATTCATAAAGCTTTATTACAAGATATTAGAGAACTAAAAACAGACCTAAAGAACACATTTAAGCTAGATTAATAAGCTATGACACTATGCTAATATTTTTGATTTTTTAACTGATTTTATGACAGATTAAGTAAACTAAGTATTTTAAACTACAAATCAAACACAATAATCACAATTCAACTATAATAAGCATAAATAAGCTACCTAAACATCAATAAGAAAAAATTAAGCAATATTAAGCTAATTAACAGATTTTAAGCTAAGTATTAAAGACAAAAGGTAAATTAAAAACTTACTGAAGCCTTTGCACAAACAAGGCTAGCAAATGCTCTAAGAGCTATCAACAAGCTCCAGCTTATCAAGTGATAAGCTGGTATTGTCTTGGAAGCCCATCCCTTTTGGATGAGATTTGAGTGTAATAATGATCACTTTAAGTTTTAAGAGCTTAAATAAGAGTATATCCAGCTTATCATGACAGATTGTTTAGCTTATATGAATACAAAAGAGCTTATTAAACCATTAGTGCTTAAAAAGTGAGAAATTTGAATATACTTTTGAACACAAAGTAAACTAATATTATATTGATATTCAAAACATATTACAAGCTTATGAAAAAGGAAATTACATTTAAAGATAAACTAAATTCTATAAGCTACTTTCTAAAACTACTCCTAGATAAGCTAGATGCCCCCTGTGAGTGAGGAGATGCTTGTATTTATAGCAGGAGAAGGAAGTTTCTAGGCCCTCAAGTCTGTTAGACTCTTCAAATGATCCTGGCCCTTCTTTGCTTCCAATCATTAGATTTTATCTTGTGTCCGTTGGATCAAAGTGTAATCACACGGATTGCCAGTGTGGCATTCTGTGTCTCAGAGTACTTGTGCTTCTTTTGCACTAAATTTAGTGCAAAAATTCCTTTCCTTGTGTGTTTCCATGCATCCATGTGTGTCATTCCCTTTGTCAATTCTAGCCAATGGGAGGCTTTGGTGACGTCTTCTTTTGCCACATAAGAGCTTGGTACTCGAATCTTAGAGCTACGCTGTCAATTGCATTTTACTCTATGATTTTGATGTAGGGTAAAACGAAGAAGGAGATGAACATTAAAAACGGGATTTCCCGCCCTTTTTCATTTGTTTTCTTTTTATATCTTTGTTTGACCTGGGAGTGT
The DNA here is from genome assembly GCA_026074375.1 of Tanacetum coccineum. Lineage (NCBI taxonomy): Eukaryota > Viridiplantae > Streptophyta > Magnoliopsida > Asterales > Asteraceae > Tanacetum > Tanacetum coccineum. The sequence goes on along the minus strand of BQNB010092221.1, from coordinate 25,179 downwards.
GTGTAGGTTTGACTTGGGCCCAGGTATAAAAGGAATGGGCCATGGGCTTGGTTATAAGGAAGGGTAAATGGGTTAATGGTTTTGGTTTATTATAAGGAGATAATGACCGTTATCTCTTAAGTATAAAAGAGATAACGGTGTTAGGGTTTTAGGGATTTTTGGTGAAATTGGTTTTAACGTTAAGGCTCATTTGGGTATTTTGAGGGTTTTGGCATTTTGTGGGTTGACCATTGTTGACTATTTGACCTTTAAACTCCTGGCTCTTGTGTACATCTTTCCATTCTTGTGTTCGTGTTTGTCCGACTTTTGACCGTTTTCTTGTGATATTTGCATTATCCGTACCTACACATACACAAACAACAAAATACACAAATACAAGCATATTTTTGCACATTTTGATCATTTAAGACCTATTTTGGATATAATAAAGATATGTGATTTCTCACATATCAAAGACTCACCCCTGTGCTAAAAGAACATGGTTCCAAGAGCAGTATTAATGAATTCTGGTTTAGTATCAGTTAATACTGCTAGACAAAATATTTCTAAAATAGCAGTATCTGTTAATACTGCTAGACAAGTTAATACTGCTCACTTAAAAACAACAGTGAATGCTGCTAGACCAATTTCATATCTTTCTAAAACAGCACATTCAACTGTGAAGAAGCCCATTCACTAGAATACAACATTTCAAAACAGTAATTTTAATCAGAGGGTTAATACTGTTAAGGATAAAAATGTTAATACTATTAGGCCAAAAGCAGTAGTTAATGCTGCTAGGCCAAAAGCAGTAGTTAATGTTTGTTAAGAGAAATAATGTTAATGCTGTTAAGGACTCAGCTTGTTGGGTTTGGAAACTAAAGACTAAAGTTTTAGACCATGCTTCTAAACACAATAGTGCATCAATCACCCTAAAGAAGTTTGATTATGTTAATGCACAAGGCAGATCCAAATCAGTAATGGCTTGGGTCCCCAAAAGAAACTGATTTTCTTATCTAATGTGCAGGGCAATCCACAAAAGGATTTACAGGATCAAGGAGTGATTGATAGTGAATGCTCAAGGCATATGACAGGGAACATGTCCTATCTTACAAACTATGAAGAGATAGATGGAGGATATGTTGCTTTTGGAGGAAACCCCAAAGGAGGGAAAATCACAGGAAAATGTACCATTAAAACTGGTACTTTAGATTTTGAAAATGTGTATTTTGTAAAAGAGTTAAAGTTTAATCTCTTTAGTGTCTCACAAATGTGTGATAAAAAGAATAGTGTTCTTTTTAATGACACTGAATGTATTATTTTATCTCTAAACTTTAAGTTAATTGATAAAAGTCAAGTTTTACTTAGAGTTCCTAGAAAGAACAATATGTATAGTGTTGATTTAAAGAACATAGTTCCTAAAGGAGGTTTAACTTGCCTTTTTGCAAAAGCCACATCTGATGAATCTAAACTTTGGCATAAAAGGCTAGGTCACTTAAATTTTAAAACCATGAATAAATTGGTTAAGGGAAATCTTGTAAGAGGTTTACCTTCTAAACTTTTTGAAAATGATCAAACCTGTGTTGCTTGTCAAAAGGGAAAGCAGCACAGAGCCTCTTGTAAGTCCAAAACAGAGAACTCAATCAGTCTTCCTTTACATTTGTTGCATATGGACTTGTTTGGTCTAACATTTGTAAAAAGCCTTATGAAGAAAATGTATTGCCTAGTTGTCACAGATGATTATAGTAGGTTTACATGGGTTTTCTTTCTAGCTACTAAAGATGAGACTAGTGGCATTCTTAAGTCCTTTATAACTTGGATAGAAAATCTATTAGATTAGAAGGTTAAGGTGATTAGGTGTGATAATGGGACTGAATTCAAAAACAAATAAATGAATCATTTTTGTGAGATGAAGGGTATGTTAAGATAATTTAGTGTAGCTAGAACTCCTCAACAAAATGGAGTTGCTGGGAGGAGGAATAGGACACTAATTGAGGCTGCTAGGACTATGCTAGCTGATTCTAAGTTGCCAACTACTTTTTAGGCAGAAGCAGTTAATACTGCTTGCTATGTGCAAAATAGAGTGTTAGTAGTTAAGCCTCATAACAAGACCCTTGATCGGTCCAAATTAATACATAAAAATATATATAATATATTAATACGTAATAATAAGGAAGATAATCAATAATAGTATAGTATAGTATTACCGTCGGGTTAAGAAATTTACTTTTAACCAAAGTGAAATCTCAAAAACCTTCCGGGTCGTTTCCTCGACGAGAGGTGAATGGAAATCTACGTTCAAGTTGTAAATCGAGCTTGAATAGCGTAAAAGTTTTTTATTTGGTTTTCTAAGTCTACTAAAAATAGAAAGCTAAACTTTAAGTTTTAAAACTATTTTTAAACTAAAAATTAAACTAATATAAAAATTTACAAGAATTATAACATAATAATGATCTAATATATAAATGACTAAAATGCTTGATTAAGTGACGTGATATGTAAAATGCTTGCTAAGTGACGTGAAATGTTCATTAAGTGTGGGCTTAGGATTAACGAATTAAAATGACAAGTAAAACGAAATGCTTAAAAATTAATGACAAGAAATTAAATTGCATTAAAATTAAATGACGGAATGTAAATAAAAAAGACAATACTTATGACTAAATATTTTTTAAATCTTTTTAAACCCGCACCTAAATTCTAAATCTCTAATCACTTAACAAGCACCACTAAATATACTCACTACTCATAATGAAAAAAAACTAAACATTTTAAAAATAAAGCTACACTAAGCATGACATAAATCAAACAGGCAAACATAAAATAAAACAATAAAATAAAACTACACTAATTAATTAAAAAAGGAATAGAAAATGAACCGAATTGGAGACCCGCAATTAAAACGAATACCACCTGATTTATTTAACTAAAACAACTAATCAAAGTCGGTCTAGCTAAATAAATCCTTAAGCTCCACGTCTCATGAGTTGACCGGTAATTTGGAAGAACATGGGTTTTTTAGTACTATTCAACAAAAAACAAACCATAAAGACCTTCAAAACTGCTTGTTTGCTTGCTTTTTATCACAAGAAGAACCCAAAAAAGTAATTCATGCATTAAAGGATCCAAACTGGATAGAGGCTATGCAGGAAGAGTCTTCTATAATCAAGCTACAAAAGATTTAAACTTTAGTGATTCCAAATGGAAAAATGGCTATATGGCACTAAATGGGTCTTCAAGAATAAAAAAGATAAAAGAGGAATTGTAATAAGAAACAAAGCAAGATTGGTTGCTCAAGGGTACACACAAGAAGAATGGATTAACTATGATGAAGTCTTTGCCCCTGTTGCAAGAATTGAAGCAATTAGGCTATTTTTTAGTTTATGCTTCATTTAAAGATTTTGTGGTGTATCAAATGGATGTAAAAAGTGCTTTTACCTATGGAAAGATTGAAGAAGAGGTGTATGTATGTCAACCATCAGGATTTAAAGATCCAGACTTTCCTGATAGAGTGTACAAGGTTGAAAAATCACTGTATGGACTACATCAAGCTCCTAGAGCTTGGTATGAAACCTTGTCAACATATCTGTTGGACAATGAGTTTCAAAGAGGGAAAATTAACAAAACCTTATTCATCAAAAGGTACAAAGGTGATATTTTACTGGTCCAAGTGTATGTGGATGATATCATACTTTTTGGTTCACAAAGAAGGAGCTGTGCAAAGCAATTTGAAGAATTTGATGCATGAAGAAAATTTCAAATGAGTTCATTGGAGAACTTAATTCTTTTGGGAATACAGTGCACCATAAGAAGGAGTGGCAATCTTCAATAGACAAAGATAAATATGTTGGTGAAATTCTAAAGAAATTTGAGTTTACAGAAGTCAAGACTGTAAGCACACCAATGGAAACTCAAAAGCCTCTGCTCGAAGATGAAGACGGTGAAGAAGTTGATGTTCATATGTATAGGTCAATGATTGGTTCATTGATGTATCATAACACTCAAGAACCTGACATCATGTTTGCCATTCAATGTGCCTGTCTAGATACTAAAGTCAATCCAAAGGTTTCACAATATTAATTCTGTGAAAAGGATTTTTAGGTACATTAAAAGGTCAACTAAAATTAGCCTTTGGTAACTAAAAATTATTCCTTTTGAATTGGATAGCAACCTGATAGTTGATGTAGCACCTCTAAAAAATAAATAACTTTTGTCCCTATGCAAAGTAATGTAACGCAAGTCATATTTCAAATGTACCGTTAACCTTTCTAAAAAAATTGATCCTTCAAGCGGCATACAACATTTTAGTGCTAGCAATAACGCGCTTAAATCGTTATTTTATTTACGGATCAAAAAGAGGTACTTAAGAGATCGCGTAACGATAAAAATCATATTTTATTTTTACACCACAAAGTCGCACGACTATACTATTTTGTGAACTCGTTCATACTTCAATAAATAAAATAAAAATGAACCAATATTTAGACTTTACTAAATCAACAATACAACTTGACGTTGCATCTCCTAAAAACTCAAAAATACAAGATGTTATCTAAGTCAATCAGTAGGTATGAATTCAAAATAAACGAGCTAACACAATCATTTCATTCTTACATCTAAATGTCCTACACCTTTGAGGCTATTCACCTGCTACATTTCAATATCAATTCAATTCACTAATAGTAACTATTCCTCAACAACATTATGAGAAGTGTGATCATCATAAATAGTATCATACACTAATAGTATATGTGAATAATATCATTCACATGCAGGGTTTCAGTGAACTGGTAAGCACCTTGTAGTATAAATAGACACCATGCATGAACAAATGACTCACAACTAAAACTTGAAAACAATAAGTAAAATTATACGAGTCAATTTCAAGCTTCGTTGAGGGCACAAGCTAGGCGAATGTCGAGTTATAAAGGGGTGAAACAAGGGAGGTTTGAGTTCTTTCGTTACCACCATCTTTCTTGCTTGAACCTCGGTACGTCATCCTATAGGTTTCATTTATATATCATTCGCCATGTAGTTTAATGAGACTTCGATGTCACAATACTTGTACATGACCTATAACCCAAGCGAAGCTAATATACGTATGCATGCAAAGGTTTTAGTCGTGGCCTGCATAAAATAACAATGTATAAGTAACCGATGTAGACAACATATCATGCGTAAACCACTAGAAACGAACCAAGAAAACTTGTAAGGACTTTAAACATGCCGCGACCTCATGTTTGGGGCTCGTGTGGGGTTAGCAAGCCCTAGGGTTTCTTCGCATGAAAAATAAGGAAAACCTCATGTGGAACCTTCGACGAGCAACATAAGCCTATCCGCTAAACCCAAGCCAAACCACAGCCAAGCCTTGCTCGCTGTGTGTGCGTATCACAGCCGAGTCTTGCTCATTGTGGGAACGTCATATACGCTGCAATAAAGAGCACGCCGTGCGTGTTATCTCGACCCAAAACCCCACTTATCTTGCACACTAGTAAGCGAGCCATGACAAGTCAACCACTTGCTATTCACAGCTGCGTTTCGGCATGAATCAAAAGGTCGCTTGGTGCCTCAAAACTTAACCACCTAGTGGTTAAACACGTCAGCCATGATCGTATACAAAATATATATATAACAAATGCATGCATGTGGTTTTGCCTGCTGGGTAACAATAGATAGGAGGTCGAATACAGTGAGTGTAACACTCACTGTTGTGGCGTCTTTTAGGCAGCAAAAGGAGAAAATGGGAACGAAGTAAAACGTGTACTACATATATATACTTATGATAACCCATGTGATGAAGAAGAAAGACATAAGCCAAGTGGGTGCTACCCACTGTCGGACGACAGAAAACAAAGAGAAAGGAAAAGCAACCATGTGATCAATTATATATATATACATGAAGGTAGAAAGTGACACAGATTTAAGTGGGTGAAACCCACTGTACTCGTCGGCAGAAAACATAGAAAGGAGAAGAGTGGGTAGCCATGTGGGGTTTAATAAAAAGGGATACATGTGATAAAACTAGTATATGATTAAACTTGCATTTCCCTTTAATATCTTGACGTAAAGAAATATGAGTACATGCACCTTTTCGAGTCTATAAATTGTCCTCGTCAAGTCTCAAACGAAACAAGTAAAGGAGTTCCTCGAAAGGTTATAAAACAACGATTTTGCGTCAAACAAGGAATAATGATAACGAGATTCATTTAACGCGATTTATAAAACTTACTTAACGTTAAAGGTATTTTAAAGTTCATTCGAATTTTTTTTTAAAAACATGAAAAGTTATACAAGGTTGCCTATATTATCTAAGGAAAAAATATATATATATATATATATATACATATATATATATATATACATATATATATATATATATATATATATATATATATATATATATATATTTTAAAATAGTCGAGTTAACCATGCGAATGTAAAATAAATAACTTCCCAAACTAAGCAACAAAGACCATATAAATGATAAAACACGATGAGAAACTATTATGAAACTTAGTAACTTTACCAAAAATGGCCTTTATTTTCTTTAGATATAAATCACATGGATTCGTGAATATAACTTTCGATGCATAATAGTATAGATTTCTGTATAGATATTTAAAATCATAAAGCCATCCCTAGATCCAACGGTTTAATCAACACTTTGAAAACGTAAAGACGTTAATTCCTAAACAATAATACCCTTTGACCAATTGCATAATTTACTGCATACATTAAATTTTAGATTGTAAACTCAGTAATTGTTATAATTACTTAGGTGTTTGACTGAGTCGCCAATTGACGTGCCTTAATTTCCTTTCCAATCTCCAACGATTAACCGTCAAGGTGAGTTTTCATAGCCCCTAGTCTACTGTTTTAAATCATCTTTTGAGGTGAGAAAATTGTTAATTATAAACGGTGCATACAAGTAGCATGTTACTCATTACTGATTGGTCTAATCCCGATTATAACCCAAGTTGCTATTTGGCTCGAATTATCATGAACCGTTAATCATCGTGAGCGCGAATGTTATGGATAGATCTATCGGGATTGACAATCCCTGTTTGTCTTGGACTGACATTAGTCAAGCAAACACAGTTTCATTTGAGTCAGACTACGGGTGTCCCGTTCAGAACACCTGCAAGGCAATCATTTATTATTTTTTAAAATATGGTTATTAAACCGCTGATCGGTGTCATGAGCTTAGACAATATTAATGCAAATTATATGACTTTGTACTCTGTATATCGTCATAAGCGGGTGAAATCTTGGTGATACAAAACACTACATTTTTTCTACCTAAACAAAACCTCTGAACTCACCAACTATATGTTGACACTTTAGCAATTATTTTCTCATGGTAATAAGAATGAAGATGCTATAATGTAGTGTTATGCATTGCAGTCATTTTTTCAGTTCTCTGAAGATCACATGTACTATTTTAAAACGAAGTCCGCATTATCTATGGTGATGCTTCCGCTGAAGTTTAAACAATTTATTATTTCCTAATTCAAGTGATCCGTTTTCTTAAAACGTCTCATATAGAGGTCGTTCTGTTTTTTCTTATAAGCATGATAATACATAAAGTCCAACACACCCTCGTTGCTATAATACTCTATATTTTGGGGTGTGACAGATTGGAATCAGAGCCCTGAGCTATATAGAACTAGGTTTCAATAGTACAATAGACCAAAAACAACTTATCCAGCAAATCATGCTTAATATGCTATCTATTGTCCTGTCATTGATGGTTACCAATATGGGGGTACCTAGGAATCAACAATCAAGGAGTCATATATATTAAAAGGGATACGATGTGAAATAACATATATGAGATACATATACGTAATATGGGTTTTACCGTGAGTTAACCATAATACATATACTTAATATGGGTTACTTGTGCATTAAACAGGCTTAACTACGCGTATTTTGAAATATATCTATATCCTTATTTCATATTTTCTTGTCTCAGCAACATGTCGAACCCGGATGAATTGAGACACACCGATAACACTACACTAGTACCTCCTAGACTCCCCGACACACTTCCTCAGGTGTACCACAAGAGACGTCCTACTCTAGGATTACTTATTTTTCCATCTGTATCACCATTTCCCCAACTATCAGACGTACCACTCGTATATTTATTCCACCTATTGAGCCAAATCTTGCTGAACATGCCAGAATTTCTGCTATTAAACTTGATGATTATCAACTTGATCCTGTTACTCAACCACCCTCACCTTCATCCCCATTCACGATGGCTGCTTACCAGTGGATGATTACTAAAACGGACCCCACCTAGAGAGAGGAAGCTCTAACAAAAACTGGTCATAATTCGGTGCCTGTAGAGACAGCCTTGACCGTATGCACAACGCACCTTAGAGGACAATTGCATACCATTCTCGAAGACATGGACCGTTACCCAAATTCCTGTTTAGAGGAGTTAGAAGCCTTCATGACACTGTGGGATGTGAAGCCCCGAGTTAAGGAAAGTTCGTTAGAGACACTATCGATGGACGAGTTGATTACTCAACTTAGGCAAATGTGTGAGGATGCGGAGGACTGTGCTAGTAATGATCAAGAAGAAGCATGACATAAGAGGAAGGAGGCACTCGAGGAAGTGGTCCACATCTACCGTACCAAAAACTAGTTTTATTTCTGTCTTTTGTATAACCACTAAGCTATGGGTTTGTCACGGCTAGTGAACTCTTGTATTCCCGTACTCTGGGAAATAAACATCGTGTTTGCAAATAATAACAGTATTGATTTCAAGAAACATGTCATTTGTAGTAATATCTTTACACGTATAATTTTCGTGCATGTCATAACTGTCATTTCATTGTCCCTCTTATAGAAAATGGCACCCAGACGACGCCCAACTGTCAACCGGAACCCTCCAGTCAACCGTTCGACCAACCGAAACAATGTGGATATCAACAGTGGCATTGACACTCAGATGCTCAACTAGCTCATTGCCACAAGAGTTGCTGAAGCACTCGCAGCTGCTGTTGTGACTTATGCTACAAGCACTCAAGAAGAGAACAACCTAGGATCCAACTCTTCCCAGAATAAGGCATGCAACTACAAGGAATTTCGTGCAGTCATGCATGAAAACTTCCATGGTACTGAAGGTGCTGTAGGCTTAACCTGATGGTTTGAGAAATTAGAATCTCAATTTGGGATTAGCAACGTCGCAGAAGGTGACCGAGTTAAATTTGCTTCTAGCACACTGCTAAATGATGCTTTAACTTGGTGGAACGTGTATGTTCGTTCTGTTACTCTCGATACCGCTCATGCAACAACTTGGAGCGATTTCAAGGCTATGTTCATTCGGAAGTACTGCCCTAGGAATGAGATCAAGCAAATAGAAAATGAGTTATAGAATTTAAAGGTGAAAGGCACAAACCTTACTGCCTACAATCAACGTTTCCAAGAACTCATCCTCTTATGCCCTGAAATGGTACCCAACGCCGACCGGTTGTTGGAACGTTACATCGAAGGTCTACCTTTGAACATCAAGGGTAACGTAACCTCGTCCAAACCAGTAGACTTGCATGAAGCAATTGAAATGGCTCAAGGTTTGATGTACCAAGTGGTCCAAGAGTTAGGAGAAAACTCGGGCGACAAACAGAAATGGAACAGAAACCACTACACCCACAACCCAAACAACACCAACAACACTAGCAACCTCAACCCGAACAAACGCCTAGAGACAGCAAGGGTGTTTACAGCCGGGCAAGGTTCTTATGCTGGCAAGTTACCTCACTGCGGAAAATGTGGACGACACCACACTGACGCATGCCCTCCTGCTTGTTACAACTGTGGAAAGGCAGGACATAAGGCCAAAGACTGCCGCGCTCCACCTCGTCCCGCAAACCAAAGAGGACCAGGAAGCCAAGGAGGACAGGGAAGTGATGTCACTTGTTTTGGATGTGGTGAGAAAGGACACTACAAGAACAAGTGTCCAAGCAATGGGAATCAAGGCGGTGGGAATCAAATTCGAGGCAACCCGCAAAACCATCTGAACAATCAAAGGCAGAATCAAAGGAACCCTAAGGGGAATAACCAAGCATCAACCAATACTCAAGGAGGACGCAGGGCACCTGACAGAGTATACAACCTATGTACTGAAGATGCGGTGAAAGATAACAACGTAGTGAATGGTACATTCCTGATCAATAATGTCTATGCTTCAGTACTATTTAACACTGGTGCGGATAGAAGTTTTGTGTCTTATTCTTTCAGTAAATATATAGACATCCCTCCTACAACCCAATACACAAAAATAGCGTTGATCTACCGACAGAAAGTTGCCTTAACCACAAATGACCATTTTTAAGAGGGTTACTCTTATCATGCAAAAATCACCTGTTCAAAATCGACTTACTCCCTATAGAATTAGGAAGTTTTGACATCATCGTCGGAATAGATTGGATGGCCGAACATCGTGCGGAAGTTGTGTGCTATGAGAAGTACATTCGCGTTCCATATGGAAATGATATGCTAATTGTACAAGGCGAAAGAAGCGGAGCTAAAAACGAATCTAGATTAGAAGTCATCTCGAGCATCAGAACGCAGAAGTATATCGACCAGGGATGTCAAGTGTTCTTGATTCAAATGATGAAGAAGGAGGAAACTGAAATTCCAGAGAGGCGAATTGAAGATGTGCCTATTTTCAGAGACTTTCCAGAAGTATTTCCTGAAGATTTGCCAGGATTACCCCCGATACGCCAAGTAGAATTTCACATCGAGCTGATACCCGAGCTCACCTTTGTACTGCACCATATCGTCTTGGCCCCAGCAGAGAATGAAGAGAGCTAGCCAGAACAACTAAAAGAACTTATCTAACAAAGGTTTTTAAAACCAAGTTCCTCTCTGGGGAGCACCAATCTTGATTGTCAAAAAGAAGATGGATCTTTCCGGATGTGTATCGATTATCGTGAGTTGAACAAACTTATAGTGAAAAATCATTATCCCTTACCAAGGATCGATGACTTATTCGATCAGTTGCAAGGATACAGCATCTACTCGAAAATTGACTTAAGGTCAGGTTACCATCAGTTAAGGGTTTAGAGAAAATATTCCCCAAGACTGCTTTCAAACAACTATACGGACACTATGAGCACCGAGTTATGCCACTTGATTTGACCAACTCACCGGCAGTATTCATGGATCACATGAACCAGAGTATACATAGCCATACTGGATAAGTTTGTGATTGTGTTCATCGACGACATTCTCATATAACTCCACAACGAGAAAGAACACGAAGAACACCTGAAACTATTCCTGGAGATTATTGAAGTAAGAAAACTTGTATGCCCAATTTAAATGTGAATTTGGATCGAATACATAAAAATTCCTGGTCACGAGATTGGATAGCAGTGGCATTCACGTGGATCCAGCTAAGATTGAGGCTGTTAAGAATTGGGCATCTCCAACTACTCCTTCGGAGATTCGCCAGTTCTTAGGTCTTGCAGGTTACTATAGGAGATTCATTGAAGGATTCTCCAAAATAGCTAAGCCTATGACTGAGCTTACGCAGAAGAACCAGAAGTTCGATTGGGGTGAAGAACAGGAAGAAGCTTTTCAACTATTGAAACAGAAACTATGTGTTGCACCTATCTTAGCACTACCGGAAGGCAGTGAAGATTTTGTGGTGTACTGTGATGCATCCATAAAAGGGTTAGGTGCGGTACTAATGCAGAGAATGAAGGTTATTGCATACGCTTCCAGGCAACTGAAAATTCCAAGAAAATAACAACACCACTCAATTAACTGGAGATTTCTAGGAGCTTAGTGTTCGCCCTGAAGATCTGGAGACATTATTTATATGGCACGAAGTGTGTAGTGTTCACCGACCACAAGAGTCTACAACATATCCTAGACCAAAAGGACCTCAATATGAGGCAACGCCGATGGATAGAGCTCCTAAGTGATTACGATTGCGAAATTCGTTATCACCCGGGGAAAGCAAATGTCGTAGCGGATGCTTTGAGTCGAAAGGAAAGAATCGAACCGTTGCGAGTAAGAGCCTTGGTTATGACCATTGGCTTGGACCTTCCGTCACGAATCCTTGAGGCTCAGAAAGAAGCAGTTAAGGTTGAAAACATTGAAGCAGAAGATATTGAAGGCATGCTAAAGAAATTAGAAGCCCGCACTGATGGAACATTATGTTTGGATAATAGGAGTTGGTTACCATGTTACGGTAACATGAGATCTTTGTTTTTGAAAAATTTATTTTGGGGCCCCCCCCCACGAATCACATAAGATAAAGTATTCTATTCAACCAGGAGCCACAGAAAAATACCATGACTTAAAGATGTTTATATTGGTGGCCAAACATGACGGCTGACATACGCACATATGTCCCCGCAAATGACTGACCTGTGCCAAGGTCAAGGCTTGCACATCAATGCCCTCTGGTTTATTGGTTCCCCCAACCCTATTATACAGAAAGGAAAGTGGGAGAAGATAATCAATGGAATTTCCATCACCAAACTACCCAAAAACGGCAGCAGATTCATTTCGAATTGGGTCATTGTTGATCGTCATTACCAAGTCTGCGCACTTTTGCAATAAAGAGAGACCTAATTCGACAGGAAATAAAAATAAACAAGGCAGGACATGAAGGAGATAGTATCAAGACATGTTATATCCGGTGTGATAATCAACTCCGAACGTGATAGCCATTTCACATCGAGAGTTTGGAAATCCTTGCATAAAGCTTAAGGTACACAGTTTTGAACCTGAGTACAGCCATCATCCCAACCCGATGGTCAAGTGAAGACCATTCAAACATTAAGGACATGCAAAGAGCTTGCTTTAATTAACTTTCGCAAAATGTTGGGATAGACATTTACCCCTAGTAGAATTCTCGTACAATAACAGTTATCACACGAGTATCAAAGCTGTACCGTTCGAAGCACTTTACGATAGGAAGTGTCGTTCGCTCATTTGTTGGGCTGAAGTTGGAGAAGCATAACTTACCGGACTAGAGATCATTCACAGGACTACGGAGAAGATTTTCAAGATTAGGGATCGTATGCAAGCTGCACGTGATCGACAAAAGAGCTATGCTGACAAGAGGCGTAGGCCCCTTGAGTTTGAAGTTGGAGATAAGGTTATGCTCAAAGTCGCGCCCTGGAAGGGTGTGATGCGATTTGGGAAGCGTGGAAAGTTGAACCCTCGTTATATTGGACCCTTTAGAATCATAGAAAGGATTGGTCCAGTAGCTTACCGTTTGGACTTGCCTCAAGAACTTAGTCGAGTACACAACGTGTTTCACATTTGCAACCTAAAGAAGTGTTTGTCCGATGACACACTCGTCATTCCTTTGGAAGAGATCCAACTCGACGACAAACTCAACTTCGTTGAAGAACCCGTAGAGATAATGGACCGTGAGGTCAAGCAACTCAAACGAAGCCGTATACCAATCATTAAAGTCCGTTGGAACGCACGTAGAGGCCCAGAGTACACTTGGGAACGCGAGGACCAATTCAGGGAGAAAGAACCCTCGACCTCTTTACAAATCCCGATCATACCACTAACGTCCTAGATTCCGGGACGAAATCGCATAACATGGGGCGGATGTAGCACCTCGGAAAAATAAATAACTTTTGTTCCCTTATGCAAAGTATGTATCGCAAGTCATTTCAAATGTACCGTTACCTTTCCAATAAAAGTTATCCTTCAAGCGGCATACAACATTTTGTGCTAGCCAATAACGCGCATAAATCGTCATTTTATTTACGGATCAAAAAGGGGTACTTTAGAGATCGCGTAACGATAAAAATCATATTTTATTTTTACGCCGCAAAGTCGCACGACTATACTATTTTGTGAACTCGTTCATACTTCAATAAATAAAATATAAATGAACCAATATTTAGACTTTACTAAATCAACAATACAACTTGACGTTGCATCTCCTAAAAACTCAAAAATACAAAATGTTATCTAAGTCAATCAGTAGATATGAATTCAAAATAAACGAGCTAACACAATCATTTCATTCTTACATCTAAATGTCCTACACCTTTGAGGCTATTCACCTGCTACGTTTCAATATCAATTCAATTCACAAATAGTAACTATTCCTCAACAGCATTATGAGAAGAGTGATCATTACAAATAGTATCATACACTAATAGTATATGTGAATAATATCATTCACATGCATGGTTTTAGTGAACTGGTAAGCACCTTGTAGTATAAATAGACACCATGCATGAACAAATGACTCACAACTAAAACTTGAAAACAATAAGTAAAATTATACGAGTCAATTTCAAGCTTCGTTGAGGGCACAAGCTAGGCGAACGTCGAGTTATAAAGAGGTGGAACAAGGGAGGATTGAGTTCTTTCGTCACCACCATCTTTCTTGCTTGAACCTCAGTACGTCGTCCTCATAGTTTATCATTTATATATCATTCGTCATGTAGTTTAACGAGACTTCGATGTCACAATACTTGTACATGAACTATAACTTAAGCGAAGCTAATATACGTATGCATGCAAAGGTTTTAGTCGTGGCCTGCATAAAATAACAATGTATAAGTAACCGATGTAAACATCATATCATGCGTAAACCACTAGAAATGAACCAAGAAAACTTGTAAGGACTTTAAACATGTCGCAACCTCATGTTTGGGGCTCGTGTGGGGTTAGCAAGCCCTAGGGTTTCTTCGCATGAAAAATGAGGAAAACCTCACGTGGAACCTTTGACGAGCAACATAAGCCTGTCCGCTAAACCCAAGCCAAACCACAGCCGAGCCTTGCTCGCTGTGTGTGCGTATCACAGCCGAGTCTTGCTCGCTGTGGGAACATCATATACGCTGCAATAAAGAGCACGTCGTGCGTGTTATCTCGGCCCAAAACCCCACTTATCTTACACACTAGTAAGAGAGCCATGGCAAGTCAACCACTTGCTATTCACAGCTGCGTTTCGGCATGAATCAAGAGGTCGCTTGGCACCTCGGAACTTACCACCAGTGTTAACCATGCCAGCCATGATCGAAATACAAAAATATATTATATATAACAAATGCATCATGTCGTATTCGTCGACTTGAAACAATATGATAGAGAGGTCGAATAAATGAGTGAAACACTCACTGTTGTGACGTCCCCTTTTAAGGCAACCCCCCCCCCCCCCCCCGCCCCCCCCCCCCCCTCCCGCAAAAAGGAGAAAATAGGAATGAAGTAAAACGTGTACTACATATATATACTTATGATAACCTATGTGATGAAGAAGAAAGACATAAGCTAAGTGGGTGCTACCCACTGTCGGACGACATAAAACAAAGAGAAAGGAAAAGCAACCATGTGATCAATTATATATATATACATGAAGGTAGAAAGTGACACAGGTTCAAGTGGGTGAAACCCACTGTACTCGTCGGCAGAAAAACATAAGAGGAGAAGAGTGGGGGTAGCATGTGGGGTTTTAAAAAAAAGGGAATAATCTAAAAAGTTCTCATGATGATGAATCCAAACCTTCAAGTGATGATGGAAAGAAGGTTGATGAATATTCAAGAAAAGATAGTGAATGTATTGATCAAGAGAAGGAAGATAATGTTAACAGCACTAACAATGTTAATGCTGCTAGCATAAATGAAGTTAATGCTGTTAGTGGAAAGATAAGCATTGAACTTTCACTTGATCCAAATATGCCTGAATTGGAAGATTATAGCATATTTGAAGATGATGAAAATGTTGGGGTAGAGGCTGACATGAACAATTTGGATACAACAATCCAAGTCAGTCCTATTCCAACTACAAGAATATTTATAGATCATCCTCTAGATCAAGTGATTGGAGATTTTCAATCTGCTACACAAACAAGAAAGATGTCGAAGAATTTGGAGGCACATGGATTTGTTAGTACTATTCAACAAAGAACAAATCATAAAGACCTTCAAAACTGCTTGTTTGCTTGCTTTTTATCACAAGAAAAACCCAAAAAGGTAATTCATGCATTTAAGGATCCAAGATGGATAGAGGCTATGCAAGAAGAGCTTCTACAATTCAAGTTACAAGAAGTTTGGACTTTGGTGGATTTACCAAATGCAAAAAGGGCTATAGACACTAAATGGGTTTGCAAGAATAAAAAGGATAAAAAAGGAATTGTGATAAGAAATAAAGCAAGATTGGTTACTCAAGGATACACACAAGAAGAAGGGATTGACTAGGATGAAGTCTTTGCTCATGTTGCAAGAATTGAAGCAATTATGATATTTTTAGCTTATGCTTCATTTAAAGATTTTGTGGTGTATCAAATGGATGTAAAAAGTGCTTTTCTCTATGGGAAGATTGAAGAAGAGGTGTATGTATGTCAACCACCAGGATTTGAAGATCCAGACTTTCCCGATAGAGTATATAAAGTTGAAAAAGCACTGTATGGATTACATCAAGCTCCTAGATCTTGGTATGAAACCTTGTCACCATATCTATTGGACAATAAGTTTCAAAGAGGGAAAATTAACAAAACCTTATTCATCAAAAGGTACAAAGGTGATATTTTATAGGTCCAAGTTTATGTAGATGATATCATCTTTAGTTCAACAAAGAAGGAGCTATGCAATGCATTTGAAAAGTTGATGCATGCGAAATTTCAGATGAGTTCTATGGGAGAACTTACATTCTTCTTGGGATTACAAGTACAGCAGAAGAAGGATGGCATATTTATTAGTCAAGATAAATATGTTGATGAAATTTTAAAGAAATTTAGGTTTACAGAAGTCAAGACTACAAGCACACCAATGAAAACTCAAAAGCCTCTGCTCAAGGATAAAGATGGAGAAGAAGTAGATGTTCATATGTATAGGTTAATAATTAGTTCATTGATGTATCTTACATCTTCAAGACCTGACATTATGTTTGCTGTGTATGCATGTGCTAAATACTAAGTCAATCTAAAAGTTTCACATCTTCATGCTGTGAAAAGGATTGTTGGGTACTTAAAAGGTCAACCAAAATTGGGCCTTTGGTATCCAAAAGATTCTCCTTTTGATTTGGTAGCATACACTGATAGTGACTATGCTGGAGCAAGCTTGGATAGGAAGTCTACAACAGGAGGTTGTCAATTCCTTGGAAGTAGATTAATATCATGGCAGTGCAAGAAGCAGACAGTGGCTGCAAATTTCATAACAAAAGCTGAGTATGTGGCTGCTTCAAGTTGATGTGGAAAAGTGCTTTAGATACATAATCAACTACTTGATTATGGGTACAATTTTATGCATACTAAGATCTTTATTGACAATAACAGTACTATTTGCATAATTAAAAATCATGTTTTTCATTCAAAAACCAAGCATATAGAGATTAGACATCATTTTATTAGGGATTGCAATGAAAAGAAGTTGATTCAAATGGTCAAAATTCTAACTGACAATAATGTTGTAGATTTACTTACAAAAGCTTTTGATGTAAGTAGGTTTCAATATTTGATTGCTAGTATTGGAATGCTAAATCCTTAAAATCTTCTATCTCTTTATGTTTTTGTAGAGTTTTGTATGAATTAGTACTGTTATTCATGTCATTAAAAGTTTTTGCTGTTAAGTATAATTAGTGCTGCTTGTATACTTAATACTGCTGAGTTACTACTATTAGTTATACTTAATACTCGTAGGTATAACTATTACTGTGATTATTATGAAAAATTGCTATGGTTTGTATTTTCTTGGTTTTTGGACTAACATTTTGCAGAAAAAGCAAAGAAAAAAGTGTATATATTGATAATGGAAAAGCTGGTTATTAGTGAAAATAGACAGAGAGTTTTGGTGACTAAAAGAATTGAGAGAGTTGGTAAGAATAAAAACAGAATAGAGGATTGTGGGAATAAAATTAGACAGGTGTTTTAGTAAGGAAAAGAATTAAGAGAAAAAGTGAGCATAAAAATAGAAGAGAGCTGTGGATATAATAAATATAAATATAGTGCTACATAAGTAAGAAAAGAATTTGAGAGAAAAAAGTTGAGTTAAAAATGAAAAGTAGAGGTAATTTTATTTTGAAGGGGATATGCTGTTTGGAATGGAATTGGAGTGGATGCTGGTGAATTAAAGTAATGTTGCTAGGCATAACTTACTATTGCAGGTAGTAAGTATTGCTGCCAGGGATAACTTCAGAAAGAGAGATGTGTTGAGTAAAAACAGACAGAGTGATTTGGTGAGTAAAAGAATTGAGAGAAATGGTAAGTTGAAAAACAGAAAGAGAGTTGAATATATTAAAAATAGACAGAGTGTTTGAAATGGAATTGGAGTTAATGCTAGTGACTCAAAGTTAATGCTGCTAAGCATAAACTTAATACTGCTGGTAAAAGTTAATGTTGTTAGGCATAACTTACTATTGTTGGTGAAAGTTAATGTTGCTAGGCATAACTTACTACTGCTGGGTTACTACTACTAGTTAAAAGATAATGTTAATGAGGGTATTTTCATAAATACTTCGATTAAGGGTTTCAATCACTCATTTAATCAATTTCATTCACTCATATACTCTCTAATCATAAACCCTAACTCAATTTCATCATTCATCATCAAAACACAACATAATGACAACCCTAAAGTTTGTTGATACTCATAACATGGTCATGTTTTTGGCTAAACCCGCTGAAAGTGAAGGGTTTGAGTAGATTGTGGATTTTCTTAATGCATACACTATAAAGTATGCACTAACGATCAATCCTACAATATATACTTCATGCATTGAACAATTCTGGGCTACTATCAAGGCAGAAACTGTCAATGGGGAAGTATAGTTACAAGCCCTAGTGGATGGAAAGAAGATCATCATTACTGAGTCGATTGTAAGAAGAGATATTCAACTAGAAGATGCTGAAGGTTTTGAGTGTCTACCCAATGCTACCATCTTTGAAAACCTTACACTAATGGGGTATGAGAAAATTTCACAGAAGCTTACTTTCTATAAGGCATTCTTTTCCCCACAATGGAAAGTCATTATTCATAATATTCTACAATGCCTAAGTTCTAAGACTACTTCCTGGAATGAGTTTAGTAGCATTATGGCTTCTATAATTATCTGTTTAGCTATAAACCCCTTTTCAAAATACATTTTTGAAAGTATGGTGAAGAACTTGGAGAATGTGTCTAGCAAATTTTTGATGTATCCAAGGTTTGTATATGTGTTTGTGAATCAACAACTTGATGGCCTGCCAAGTCACAAGAGGAATTATGTTACACCCCCTCATAATAAAAAGATTTTTGGAAACATGAGAAGGGTAGGGAAAAGTTTTTCTGGAAAGGAAACACCCTTATTTCCAACAATGGTGGTACAACATCAAGAAGAAATGTGTGAAGGTTCAACAAATCCCACTGATCCCTATCACACCCCCACTATTATTCAACCATCAACATCTCAACCTTAAAATAAACAAAAGCCTAGGAGGCCAAAGAGAAAGGATACTCAGATACCTTAGTCTAGTGGTCCTACAGATAATGTAGCAGATGAGGCTGTCAATGAGGAGATGAATAGCAGTTTAAAAAGGGCTGCCACTATTGCTACTAGCTTAGATGCAGAACAGGATAGGGGTAACATCAATAAGACCCAATCTAAGGAAACACCTAATAAACCAAGTTCCCTAAGAACTAGTTCAGGTGATGGTCACAGGTGCCAAGAAACCATGGGGGGTATAATTGCTCAGACTAAGTCTGAGAATGTATCTAAACTCTCCAATGATCTACTGCTTGCAAGAGGTAACACACTTCGAAGTGGTAAGGATAGTCTGAAACTTCAGGAATTGATGGAGTTATGTACAACTTTACAATCAAGAGTTCTTGCTTTGGAGACTACAAAGACCACTCAAGCTATGGAGATTACAAGTTTGAAAAGGAGAGTCAAGAAGCTTGAAAAGAGGAATAGGTCAAGAACTCATGGGCAAGATTATACAAGGTTGGTTCAAATAAAAGAGTGGAGTCCTTTGATAAAGAAGGTTTGGGTGAAGAGGATGCATCCAAACAGGGGAGGATAGCTGATATTGATGCTGATGCAAGAATTACTTTAGATAGTACTCATTTTGATGTTGATATAAATATGTTTAGAGTACATGACTTAGATGGTGATGAGGTGATTGTTGACAATGAAGATGTTATTACAACTAATGAGGAAACAAGAAGTATGGTTGAAGAAGTTACTGCTATTACAATTCCAGTTAGTGTTGCTACAACTACAACTATAAAACTACAATAACTGATGTTGAAATGACTTTGGCTCAAGCACTGGAAAAGTTAAAGAGTG